>CANDYH010000431.1:0-12656 GCA_947396885.1 Heligmosomoides polygyrus polygyrus | reverse complement strand
TCCAAAGCCATCTCATCAATGTGTAGACATCCGTCCAAGTACAGCTGTATTAGAAACTCGTCTAGAAACAAACCCGTTTGTTATCGGCCCTTTCTAACCCACCTGTTCTAGCTGATTTCCGAACAATCGGAAACATCTGCCGTGTAACCGACGACAACCGCGTAAGTCAATGAATTGTAGACATCGGCCACATCCTTTGATGAGGTACCAGAACGCCTAAATTACCCAACTCCGAGTGGTGATTTCTTTTCAGTCACTTCGCAAACTGTGCCAAGGACTTCTAGGTTTTAGCCATTTTCGTCTGAAGAATAGTAGCATTCTGATCGAAATCGCCGCAGTTTTCGAGATTTTCGGCTATAGAGAGAACCACAAGACGATCACTAGAGGGAAGGGGTGCAATCTCGAAAGTATTAAGGTCTTACTCATGAGTCAAGATTCTTAAGGATAAACGGATCTATCCTAGTCCGGGGGGGGGGGGTAACTAAAAAGCGGGTAACAAAATGAATTGAGTCTTACCGAGCGGTTCCCAGAAAACGAGGTGGAACCTAAAAGAAACCAAAACCGAACGAACAAACAAAAAATGATAAATCGCCGCGGTTCACAACCGTCTCGGCGGGCAAAGAGCGACGGAATGGAGGCATGCCGCGTGCTGACCGCCGGCTGACATGTTATAACAGGATCTAACATGGTGAGGACGGCGCATGAAGCCGCATGCCGCATGCTGACCGCCGCCTGACATGTTATAACCAGGATCTAACATGGTGAGGAGAGCACACAACTTTGCCTGCTTACAACCACAACACATTTAATTTTTTCGTTTTTTTTCTTCATGACTTTTCTTGTTTAGGTCTCATATTGTTCTGTAACAGCCGCTCGGTAAGCAAGTGGATTTGCTACATGTAATACTTTTTAGTTATGTGCCCCCCCCCCCCGGACTAGGATAGATCCGGATAAACTATTTAGCAGTTTCTAAGATTTTTGTGGACTAAAAGGTATTTCTCCTGTTTTATTTACACTTTTCAATACTTTTGAATGACGTTTTGCTGCGATCTAAACTCTAGCGCCAGGCGGGACTCGAACTCACACTTCCTGTTTACTGGACAGGAGGGTGCTGTACGCCATTACACTGCTGGCGCTGTTCGCAACATTCAACCTGAAGGACGCCTATCAACACTCACCCGTATATTGAGATGAGCCGCACGCTGATATCAGCATTGAAACAGTTCAGCTAAAGGTCTCGATATTCGTTCAACTGAACAGCACCACTGGTGTAATGGAGTAGAGGATCTTCCTCGAAAAGAAGGGGTGCGGGTTCGAGTCCCATCTGGAGCTGGAGTTTTGATCGCAAAAAATCGTCATTACACCAGCTTATCACCTCAATAACAGCCATGGAGGCTAAAAGTAACTGACACTTTAACCTTCCATTAATTCATTACAGTAGGACGCACTAGCTAAAATCGTGACGATAAGGTTGATGGGTTGGTTGACAGCGAATTTATTAGCGGAACCTCTTTCTGGGTAAGACTGTTAGCTAATACAACATAGAACCTTCAACATTGTCTTGAATCGACTGCCAGGAACACTCCCTATCCCAGAGAACCATTTATACTTCGTGGGAAAAGCGACCTGCGCGGCCCTGTGTCCTCGCTTCAGACTGAAAATCAGTGGTCGCTCACTACGGTGATCTGAAGTATGAACGGACGCAGTGCAATACACTGACAAAAAGAGCCTCCAAATTTGCAAGCTTTTGCGATGCAACTTTTACAGGATGTAGGGTCCCGTGTGATGAGTTCAAAAGCATAGTTAATCTTTCGGAATACTCTTCTGTGGTCGAAAAAAGGCGTGTCAGAATGTGGTCACGAAGTTCATCACACCTTGCTGCCACCCCACCGAATGTGGTAGGTTGGCGCAGTGGATAGGGATGTTGCCTCTCGAGCGCACCGAATGGGTTTTATGGTTCGGTCCTCGGTGTCGCCAATCTTTTTGCACACATCGGATCGTTATCATTGTATTCTTACGTGATCGCAGGAGTCAACGTGTACACGATTAATGCCTTTAATAAGTAAATATAGCCCTTATGTGTTTTCATATGAGTTACCTCTCAATGGATCAATATCAATAAACAAAATTCATACGTGCAAGAGAATTTTTATGCAAGCGATCCAATAGAATGATACAGTGCAAATACGGATCCATTGAGAGCTAGGAAGGACTCAAATGAAAGCCCAAAAGGGATACATTTACTTACTAAAACCGTTAATCGTCTATAAATTGACTCCTGTGATCACGCAAGCACATAACAATAACGTAATAACGTGTGCAAAAACTTCGATGACACCGAGGACCGAGCCATAAAACCTATTCGGTGCGCCCGAGAGGCAACATCCCTATCCACCGCGCCAATCGATAACATTCGGTGAGGTGCAGCAGACCGTGATGAACTTTGTGTTCGCGTTTTCACATGCCTTTTTTCGAAAACAGAAGAGCATCCCAAAACAAAATTAACTGTGGTTTTTGACTCATCACACGGTACCCTACATTCTGTAAAAATTGTATCGCAAAAGGTCACCGCAAGTTTGGAGGCTCTTCTTGTAAGGCTCGCTGCCCCGTTCATACTTCAACATGACTTGAAGAGCTAAGTACACAAAAATGTTGGGAGATTTAACGAGCTAATATGCCAATAGGCAAACCATTCTCTAGTACAAACGCACCTTATCAGAAGCGTTGTCCATATCTCTGTACGTAAGCCGCTTCAGATTCGTAAGCGACTCTCCAAGATCACATAGCGCTTCCCAGGATGCACGAACTCCCGACAGATCCAACTGTAATACCGACGAGGTTATCAATGAGGTGGTTTTCTAGGTGTGTATTCTACTTTTTGATGCCATTGGGAAGCCCACAGTTGACCTACAGTTGAGTGTCTCATTCGCAGGGTGAGCCGAAATGAAAGGTCTAGTTGCCCTGGACCACTGAGCGATAAGGAAGTCACTTGCCTCTTCAAGCAGCGGACAGCTGGCTGCGATGATCTCAAGTGCCTTCTCATCCATCAGATGCACTATACCACTAACGTCCAACGACTTCAGATGAACACCTGCTCGCCTTAGTATCGCCTGAAAGACCTCACTTGTATATGATTGGAAAAAATTCCATTTGTAGACAAAATGAGAAGCTAGAAACGAGTTGAAGGAGGTAAATAAAAACACCAAATTTTCCAAGCTGCATTAAAAATGAGAGACCAGGGTTATACGAATAAAGAAAAAATCCGAAGAAAATTGCTTACTTTGAGATGGTTGTTACGGAATGGCTTGTTCTTCCCGAAACCATCGCAGTCTCTAGCTAGCACCAGCTTCGGCACCAGCGACCATGACTGTAAAGTAGTTTGTAGTAGGAGACTTGGCGCGATTGCAGCGTTTAAAAAATGAAAATTTAATTTGAATTCAATGAAAAAATGACACCAGGGATTTGGTCATTACGCTGCACCGCGCTTTCAATGGTAGGGGGGGGGGGGGGGGTGGGTGGTCGCCGAATACAATACCCAAACTTCCGTAAAATAAGGTGCTTTACTACAGTGTGGAAGTATAAATACGATGTGATGACGCAAAAATCAATATCTACGCCAAACATGGTGAGGCCCCGCACTTCGACACAAGTATAAACTATGCCTTAGTTGCGTGCGCATTCTTTGATTCCATTAATCTATTGAGCCTCAATGAAAGAAAGGCTATGGAGTCGCTAAGGTCGCTTAGTTTATACCTCAGGCGCCGCGCGGCGTGAAAGTTAGCAAGATCGATTACGCCGCCAGCTCGATCGATGTCGGTCCTTATTCCACAACAGCACAGCGCAGGATTGAAGTACAAATCCTGCATAATGAAAGAAGCCATGAAACACGCTGAAGTTCTAGATCAGGTTAGAGCGTGACGGTGCTTGCCACTCAATTAGAGGCGCACTAAGTTGCGTTGATGCCGTTTCTACAGTATCGTGCTCAGCTTCCCATCGGCCTTTGAGTAAGTTCTCACATTAAGGCCTAGTTTGGGTTCCCCCCCCCCCCCCCCTGCGCCGCCGCGCGACGTGGCATCATAGTCGGAATAGGTGTCGATCGGGTGGCGCGAAAAATCAATATCTATGGCAATCGTGGTGCCGCGCCGCGCGGCGGCGCAAGTATAAACTAGGGTTAAAGGGCTGTTCGTAATCCACTACGATTGCGACAATGACTACCGATAGCCTGAACAAATCATGCAAATCGATTAAAACTAGGTGGTTTCGCGTAAAGATCATGAGCCAAACCAGAGCGACCAGTCGCTGCAGTTGCGGAGTATAAAAAAGTCCTGCGCTACATAAGAACATGAACATAGATGAAAGCTACATCATCACTCACCTTCATAGAGGCCTCCATGCATCGTTTACTGACGCGTTCCATGCGAATAGTGTCGTTCACCGGCAGATATGCTGCGATTCGCTCGAGCGCGTTTGGTGCGATCTCGTCCAGTGAACAACCCTAAAGAAGTCGACTTGACGAGGAAAGAAGCGAATCATCGAAGCATTTCATCTCCACCTGGAGCTGGACTCGTGATCGAGTCTCCACAGAGAAAGGAGATTTTGGGGGTGTACAGCTGCCGGAGCTACAGCACTAGAGAAAGGCCTGGACATCTTTTGTCAGCAAAGAAATGCATAGAAGGCATCAGAATCGATCCTTCCTAACCGATCCATAATCGGTAGTCTTCCTACCCTCCACGTCAGTATAAACTGCGACTTGAAAGTACTGCGAAGACATAGTTCCATTTCAAACGAAACCCTGAAGGGTAATCGAAATGATTTGACGTTTCTCGCAGCATTACGCGAGATTTACGCCTCGGTCATCGGGCTGCACGGCATTATGAAAACAATCAGTATCGATTGCCTGCGCAATCTAATCGATAAAAAGACTAGGGACGACGTTACTCAATCCCTTTTGGAATGCGCCACGCATTCTACTGCTACGAATGTCCTGTAGGCTAATTTGAATGCGTATTTGGTCTATACAGCTACTTGCGATGGCCAACCGATGAACAAGTCAGCACTTTATCCGTCCCAGACAAGACATACCAATTCACCGACCCCGGATGGATGAAAAACTGGGCAGGAAATCCGAATCAAGAGTCTGAAATCGAGTGCACGCGACAGCCGGCACCTTCTCCGACTGCGCTGCACGCTTCCGTTACCAAATCGATATTGATAGCATTCGCAACTTCGCGCCGCCCGGCGATTGAAGTATAGGTCCCGTCTTAGAGGTTTTTTATACTCCTAGCGCGAGTGGCGCGTCAGTTTTTGAAGCTGCGCCGCTCTCCGAGAGCCTTATGAGCAAATGCTTTGTGGGCCCATCCTTGGAATGACACTTTCGCATTGCGTGAACTGTCTTTCGCCATGTCTGAGCACGTTAGCCCTAGTTTATAGTTGAGCCGCTGCGCAGAACGGCATCATAGTCGGTATAGATATCGATCGGAGGCGCGGAAAATCGATATCGTTGTGATCGTATTGAGGTTGTGATGTCGCCACGCCTGAGGGCGCATGTATTAGGCCCCGTTTATACTTCCGACGCCGAGCGACGCGACGCCATGTAAAGTGGCCAAATTGATCGATCGTGTCGCCTCAATCAATATGGTCACAATGCGTGGCGTCGCATCGCTCGGCGTCGAAGTATAAACGGGGGCTAGGGACTTGTTTAGTGTGCGCTCGAGGCGCTACGCGATGCGTGTGTAGTGGCCAAATTGATCGAGCGGCGCGATTAATCGATTCGGGCACTACACATGGCATCGCGTCGGGCGTCGCGTACACACTAAACAAGGCCTTAACGATCCCTAAACTAGGACTTGCGCCCTGTTCATAGTTCGCGAGGGGGTGGGGGAGCGACAGAGGCGAGTGGTCGCATGGGCAAAGACTAGACATATAGACTTCTGTCAGCCGATCGCTAGGCATTGATCGATTCGTAAGCTTTACACGAGCACCTAGTCGACCCCATCGTGAACTATGACCAGGCCCATAGCGTCGCGCTTAATTTCGTAGAGATGAGCCACGTCTGGAATTCCGCCGCTTTTAAAACTCATCGAGAAGTTTGGACATGACCTAGAAATGTCTATAGTCCGCGATGGTTTCGGACTATGAACAGCTGTTCAAGTCAGACTCACCTCATAGCCACTATTCGACATCGTTGTTGAAGCCAAGGACTGGTTTGAAGAAGCGCGCGAAAGATCGTACATCTCATCTGAAGATAGAGCTATCCAAAAGTGACAAATCTACGGTATCAGATGACAGATGACAATGGAAGCCGTACCTTTAGTATCGTCCGTTAGAACCACTCCTTTTCCTCCTTTTCGCTTCGACACGTACTGAAATTTAATAAAATGGCGATAATAGAGCTTAGCCTTGGTTGACAATGTGAACTATTCCTCGATGTTGTCCCAGTTCTCATTGACTAAACCGAAGGAAATCAACTAACCGCCGAGACGACCATATACTGTTCGTAGAACTTCAGCTCCTCGCGTGGTGCATTCCTCGCCTTTGCAGCGTCTTCGGCTTTCCTTGAAAAGTGGTGATGATTGAAACTATGGTAGCTTTCAGCTGTTAAATCAGCTATAGTGCCGATGGACACAGGCGTACTTGAATGTGATCGTCGCTATTCCGCAGTTCTTTGTGTGCTTCGGCATTGTCCCAAACAACGAATGGCGCCTGTCTTCTCTCGGTAAGGAGCAGTGTGACACCTAAGAATGGATGGAGGTTTCTGCGACTATAAACTGCCTTTTTTTCGGTCCACAATGCCCTAACACATCCTAGAACGTGGTTGATACTATTCTCATGTCAAACTGAACACTTTCTAATCGGATTGAAAACTTTTTGAATCAAAGTTGACGCATTTCAAATCAACTTGAACACTCTTCTGAGCAACCTTGATACCTTCAAAATGATGGTGAGCATCTTCCAAATCAAAACGAGCGTCTTTTACATTAAACTGGAGACTCTCCGTGAAGGTAAAAATCAATTTTTATCCAAGGAGAACTTAGTATGACTTTCTTAAAACTTTTCTTATTCACCTGCCCCAATGAGCTGACCTTTTGTCTCCCATGGGTAGTCCATGTAGTAAACATGTATAATATAAATGAGCACATTGTTTGTCATCTTCTACATTTTCCTTTTATTTTCAAGGAAAAATTATGATTTACTACTTATTTTACGGCGCAGGAAGGCGACATTTTTTATGTAAAGAAAAAAGATAGCGCCATGCAGCTGTCAAGGACGTCGCGATTTTCCTTTGACTGTTAGAAAAACTCCGGATTGCATGGACTTGTCAACGGCACAACGAAAATGTTTGTAGAAAATAAACACATTCACTTTGCCGTTTCATGTAAGCTACGTCTACACTATCAATCAGACGGAAATCGTGAGGAGCTAAACGGTGTGCATGGCGCGATCTCTTCTTTTCATGCAGTGACCAAAAATTGCTGCCTTCTGCTATTTAGAGTATGCCCAAAACCATTATTTTTCTATGAAAAATGAAAATTTTAGATGTTTTGAAGCAAAATCTGTTCAATTAGTGGGGCAGGTGAATGCGAACCTTTCAAGAAAGTCAGGATCTATCCTAGTCCGGGTAGGCCACATTACTAAAAAGTGTTATATGTAACAAATCCATATGAGACTTACCGAGCGGCCTCTACAGAACAACATGGGACCTAAACAAGAAAATTCACAAAGAAAAAGCAAAAAAAAAAATCATTTGTTGCGGTTGTAAGTTGTATGCCCTCCTCACCATGTTAGATCCTTGTTATAACATGTCAGGCGGCGGTAAGCACGCGGCATGCGGCTTCGTGCGCCCTTCTCACCATGTTAGATCCTGGTTATTACATGTCAGCACGCGGCATACCTCTATTCCGTCGCTCTTTGCCCGACGAGACGGTTGTAAACCGCGGCGATTTTTTATTTTTAGTTTGTTTGCTCGTTTTTTGGTCTATTTTAGACTCCATCTCGTTCCCTGGGAGCCGCTCGGTAAGTCTCAATTCGTTTTGTTACCTTCCTTTTGTTATGTGCCCCCCCCCCCGGACTAGGATAGATCCGAAAGTCATACTACCTTATACAACAATTACATATGATGGCCGTCTCGAAAAGTCTCTGATTTAATCCGAAAGACGCTTGTTTTGGTTTTGAAGATGTTCAGTTTGTTCTCAGCGCCAGGCCTAGGCTTAGAAAAGTGTCCAATTTGGATTGAAAGGTGTACGATTTGATTTGAAAATTGACCAGTTGGCGTTAAAATGATATCTCATTAAGTACTAAAGCGGTACCGCACTGTATGCACCGCCGATATCGATTTTCCATGCCGCCCAATCGATATCGGCGGTTTCATAGCACCGCGCCACTTGGCAGCTCAAGTATAAACTATACAAAAGACAACACTCCCACATATAAAGCCAAATAATACCTTTCCAAACTTCGAGAAGAAGGACTGCAGTTGTGATGAGGTCACCTTTGACGGCACGTTCGCCACGACAACCTTACGCTCTTCCTTTGATTTTGCGTGGAATGCCAGTGATGCGTCGAAATCTGGAAGACCCCAATCAAGTGTGGCAGAGGAACCACTAGCAGAGGGGAGCTAACCGTCAGTTTCAGCCGAATTGAACTGTTGGCCATCTGCCAACAACATCGGCAGCAGCCGTCGATATTTGATGAACTCGGCCGCCGAGTGGGACCACGTTCGCCTGAAACCAAATATCTTTGAGACGTTTGAGGTCAGAGTTCACCCATATAGGCCCGGAAAAAGACCAGGACAGAGAAATACAAGCCATTAATTAATGCTTTTTAGAAGGAATGCTGGTGAAAAAAATACAGTAAACAAAATTTTGATGCAGTTTTGACGGCATCAAGCTAATGCTTTGCTTCACCAAAGTTCTTCAAATATCACGCAATTCATTAAAAAATAAACTATGGAAGCAGCGCTTCTTGCTTGAGCTCTCCTCTTCCCTTCCCATTGCATGCCGTGGAAAAAGTACTGCAGGAAAATGAGACAAAGGCTAAACCTACCACAACATCAGCCAGTCCCTGAACCCAGCACGTTTATACAGGAGCTTTATAAGAGAATCACCTCACAGCGTTCACTCACCTCAACTTTCCGACGCTGAAAAACCTCGCTCTGGTGACGAACGACTGGAACGCTTCCGTCATATCGTTTAGACCTTTGCTCTCCAGATTTTGTCCATGTAGGCGTCGTAATGCTTTGAACATCGTCTAAAAGCAAAGGAAATTACGTACTTATATGGCACACTACTGCACAAATCTCCTTACCCGTGACTTCATTAACTACGTCATGGGCCTTATAAACAACCCGATGCTTAGTTTTGTTTTGTGTAAAAATTCGGCTTTTCTACTGGAATTTGATATGAAATCCTTTAGAGTGATGGTAGTGTGGCTACGCGTAACTTGCTGTGTCGCGCGGTACCGTCAGCACAATCGATATCGATTGATTGGCTACTTTCATGCTGCCGCGCTGCCAAGCAGCTAAGTTTAAACCCCTTTAAGAGTTTAAAGCTAGAGTTTACTAAATTCTAGACAGGCTGAAGCTCCAACTCTAAAGACTCTCAAGAATTAGCGTTTAAAATGTCTTAAATTTCCAAGCATTTAATCATACAACGGAGAATAGGAAATCTATAGGAAAAGCGTTTACAAAGTCAGAAACACGGGAAGAGGAAGCTTCAGAGGGCATTTAAATTATATTCTGATAATTAATTCATTTATACACTGGCCTCCGAGCAGAAGTGCCGTTATCGGTTGCTGCTCCTTCAGCTGCTATCAGGCTGTCGCAAAATTAACCTCCGTTTCGAGGTATGTATAAATAAACAGGTGTTTTACCCTAAATCATTCCGTCTCACAGAAAACCACACTTACCATTAGGTATGTTTTTCCTGTCCTTCCAAAAAACATATGTGGGTGTCGCTCTAATTTTTCTAGCCGACCTTTTCCAGGACTTCGTAAAATCGTGAACCACCGCGACTAATGAAGATTTTCAGGATCCATCCTAGTCCGGGGGGGGGGTCACATAACTAAAGACTAGGCAACAAAATGAATTAATACTTACCGAGAGGCTCCTAGAGAACGAAACCTAACCTAAAAGAAACCAAAAACGGATGAAAACACAAATTAAAAAATCGCCGCGGTTTACAACCGTCTCGGTGGACAAAGAGCGACGGGATAGAGTCATGCCGCGTGCTTACCACCGCTTGACATGTTATAACCAGGATCTAACATGGTGGGGAGGGCGCATGAAGCCGCATGCCGCATGCTGACCGCCGCCTGACATGTTATAACCATGATCTAACATGGTGAGGAGAGCACACAACTTTGCCTGCTTACAACCACAACACATTTAATTTTTTCGTTTTTTTCTTCATGACTTTTCTTGTTTAGGTCTCATATTGTTCTGTAGGAGCCGCTCTGTAAGTCTTGAGTGAACTTGTCACATATAATACATTTTAGCTATGTGCCTCCGGGCTAGGATAGATCCGATTTTCATCATGTTTTACGAATTCTGCGATAGAGGCATCCCGTGGCCTTAGCAGCGCTTTTAGGACGGACTGCCCTTGCGAACGGTGAGGCTTTGAAAAATTCGCTTCTGACGATTTTGATCTCGAAAAAAAAACCGGGTCGCGGGCGCAGGTCGTCGCTTGACGATGAAGTTTCGAAGAAAGCCGTCGAAGCAAATCCGGAGATGAATACACGTACGATAGCAGAGGACCTTGGCGTAAATATAGTACGGTAGCAAGACATTTGGCGAGAAACGGCGAGGTGAAGAAGATGTCGAAGTGGGTGTCATGAGCTGACTGATGAGCGACGTCTGGCTATTATAGCTGTAGATGAAAAATGGGTCCTTCACGATAACAGGAAGCGGGGATTTGCCTGGGTAGATAGGTCTGCTCCTCCAACGTCCTTTCCTAAACCCTACCTACACCCTAAAAAAGTTATGCGTACGGTGTGGTGGTGTTGTAAAGGCGTAATCCATTGTAGCCTTCTACAACCTGGTCAGGCAGTCACAGCAAAGTCTTACTGCTGTGATTCAGACCAAAAGTATGAGAAGCTGCAAAAATTGTGGCCAGCACAGCGGTGAATAGAGGAGGGTCGCTCCTATTGCAGGACAACGCGAGGCAACACACCTCACAAATCACTCGACGAAGAGTGACCCATTTAGGTATCGAAGTTCTTCCTGACAATCACTTTTCCGAGCTCTTGGTTCTCATTTGCGTCAGAAACAATTCACTAATTTGGCCGGTGTTGAATGTGCCTTCCTTGATTTCGTTAATGCATATGATCTCACAATCAGTTTTTACTGTAAAGGATTGGATTCATTACTTTTCCGTTGACAAAAATGTATAGATTCTGGCGATTTTTATATCGATTAATAGAGTTGGTGTTTAGGCTGAGTTGTAGCACTTTGAGGTAATCGGTTCGCTTCGGCGATTAATTTTGCGACAGCCCGATACCACATAATTGTTAAACTTCTTCGACCGTTTGTTGAATCGTATCAGCATCTCATCTTAGGGAAAATTCGTTGCCTTATTAAGATTTGTTCGTATTTTTGAGGTTGAATGCAAAAAAGCTCTAACTTTCCGACATGCCAAAACATTTGGAAAAGCTCAAGGAAAAGGCGGAACATTGACAGTATCACGTTCAAATCTCTGATCAGGCATTGTCTTTTGTCTTCATTACAACGACAATAAAATTGGAAGTGAACTGTTTTACAAAGGGTACACACTGAGCAAGTCTAGGAGAGAACCTTCCTTTTTCATTTCCCACCTGTGATGGTCACTACGCTTCAACCTTTACAGCGGTGTCCCCCCCCCCTCCGACTAGGACAGACTGGGTCAAGGCACATAGAAGGATTAGTGGTTTGTGGGCGTATGCATAGTAAGGAGACGTTGGACGCCAAATTAAACATCAATCCAATGGCCTTGAACGCCGCTGAGTACCAATACTATGAACTTTGACGAGACTGGTGCAGAGAGCCGCGATCTGTGCAGTGATTCATCTTCGGCTTTTCGTGTTGAAGAGATCGATTTTCCAATCGGACTTAGCTACTCATATCTCTATGTAGCAGGCAAGAAGCGAACCCTGTACAAGGATATTCTGAGCGCTGAGGTCAAATGGGTATTTTTCCTATATATCAAGGGGCAGCGCATTTCCAGTCAATTTTCATGAAAAAGAAAAACCTTTAAGGTTTCATCTATTAGTCGTTTCCCGAAGAAGAGCATCTTCAAGTTTCTTTTGGACTTTCACTGAAATGCTGAAATTCTATAAAATCATATGAGCTTTACATCAGTAGGCGCTGAAGTAACTAAACACGGTGTATTACTTTAGAGGAACTCTTTTTTGTGATATTTTCTGTTTTACTGGATCGGTCCAAAAGCTTCCACAGTTTCGTCTTCTACCGGGCTGTCCAATAATTCCTGTCCGAAAATTTCACCATTTTTAATTTTTTTAAATTTTATTGAAAAACAAGTCTAGTCAACAATATAATCACCACAGTTATCCACAACAGTGGCCCATCAATTGGGCAGGTCGCCGATGCCCTTCGCCCAGAACTCCGGGGGCTGCGACTCGAAGAAGTCCGCGATGTCGGATTTGAGGTTGTCGTAGTTGGTGAATTT
>CANDYH010000430.1:0-31142 GCA_947396885.1 Heligmosomoides polygyrus polygyrus | reverse complement strand
AAACGACTTTCACCACAAGACTGCCTTCTAGGAAGGAGAGCTTCAGGTGTTCTGGAAAAATTGCGTCTGATCCTGAAATCCCCACTGTTGTAGGAATGGGGGAAGGACGCAGGAAAAGCTCAATGAGTTTGTTTCCGGGTGCAGCTCACATCTACGAGATATGGAAGAGCATTGAGTTCCACTTGGCCAACCGGTGAAGCTGCGGTGGCGCCAGCCGATGTACAGATCAGAGCTATACTTTTCCCAGAGGACTATCCCATCAAATCATCTCCCACCGCCAGACGGAAGACTTGGTTGACCTGGGCGAGAGCCGAACCCCGAATTGATTAATGGTGCACCCTGCGCGCACGCGACAGCATTGGACTGCGCTATTCGCATCCTTATAACCAGAGAGCAGCGTCAGCAGCGTTCATGCTGCTATCAAATTAAACCAGACAACGCAAGAGTATCGAACACCCTTTTCGCTCTATGAATGCGTTCTCTTCTTAACCACCAGAAATTCGGCAACTAGTCGGGGGACTTTCAGCCCCCAAATAGTCTGCACCACGACGTGTTTGTACACCCTGTGCCCCTCTTTTTCTGCTACAGATAATGCATGAGCGAATAGAGAGATGGTAGTGAACCGGCCGTCACCACATCGATGAGTTAACGACCATGGCGCTGTGAAGCGAATGCAGATTCAGGGCAACAGCACGAGCAGTGAGCCTGCCAATGAGAAAAATAAAATTCAGGACGTTAACGTAGAGAGATGCAAGCCGACGAAATGGATCCGATGGAATTCTGCTGCGGCAGACCGCAACACTGAACTGTTGGGTTGGGCTCAATTCCCTACAGTAATCCATGCTGTTGACGGTGCCCACGGTGGAATAACCGGCGGATACACCACCGACGGGAGAGGTGATCGCCTGCCCCACCGTCTTCCACTCTTCTATTTGAATTTAGCCACCCCCCGATGAACGGATGTGCATATAAGGAGCAGATTCGAGCGACAAGGATCTCACATACGACTCCAGCAGCTCCACTGTTTGCCTCACCATTGATTTTGTGTTCACCATAAACTTGCTATCTAAGTTGTGTTCCTCGTACCGCGGAGTAGTCAACGGCCAGTCTCCACTTCGAAGAGACACTGGGAATACCAGTAACTAATTGGGCGTCAATGGAACCATTGAACAGCCATAGAACGTAAAAACAGCACACAAATGTTGGTACCAATAGGAAGATGATAATTAGTGAAGAGGGATATTATGCGATAGGCCGGTACTGATATATATGCAAGCTCTTTTGGAACGGGCCGACGTGAGCGAGTTCTCAACGAAGGGACTATTAATAGGCTGTCTCAGAAACAGGGCAATTTTTCGGCCCCCACCATCAGCTCACAAGCAACTTTCTCAGCCACTGTAAGCGTAAAAACGTGATAATCTAGACACCGCTGCCATGAAGATGTATGGCTGTCAGAAGATGTATGACTGCATAGATGTCATCGATGCTTCAAACCGTAGACTTCTGACGGCAACGAGCTTACTCCTAGACTTGACATCTAAGGCATTTCTCGAGCTACCGGGAGAATTGAAAAATCAGCACATAGCCTCGGGAACTCAGCCAAATTCCAATGTTTTGAGGAATTGCTGGACCTTTGCAGTCCCTTAACCTTCGGGAACACGATGAATCACGAGAGAAGTATACTGACTGAAATGCATGCTCGATTGTAACGAGAATTCAAAGCAGGACAAAGCCTCGAACCACTACATATGTACACCAGTTGCATCGCAGTTGAGAAAGGCGCCTGCTGTGACATGTGCCCTAATCGAGGTTTCTGGTTCGGATTTCTCGCCCATGCCAACCAAGCCTTCCGACCCTCCGGTATCGGTGGTACAAGTCTTGACTGCGAACGATGGAACACTGACTCCACTCTTTCATCAGTAATGATCGAGCAACGCTTGGTTGCCTCGGTCATCACAAGTGCGATACACAATACGACATCCACATTCACAGTATCGTAAGGCATCAAATCTGAAAGAGCTCGATATTGTCACGGTATAGTGACCACCACTCTGTAAGCCACGCCCCTACGTGGGTTGGAAGGTTGGCAGTCTCCCTAACTGCATTCTTGCTAGATGGTTGTTGTATATAATATAGACTAATAATAAAGGTTTGTAAATCCTCACTCCCAGGCAGGAGCATGACATGGAGGTCGCGGGGAGATCCTTTAGACTTTTGCTCAAATTTTCTAAAAGAAGTTAGCAGTAGGGGAGACTCCGTTTTGACGGCCATCAAAACGTATTTATATCTCGAGATATACACCACACCGCATGCACATTGCACATTTCTCACGAAGCATGCTGGCACGATTTTTTGTACTGAGCATGATTTTTATCATTTCCACTTTTTCGTTTGTCTTCGTCGTGGCGCATGAATGAGGCAGGGCATGTAACTAAACGGCTATTTTTCAAAAGAATTACTATTACGATTTTCAAAGAATTTGAGCCGCTCACTCTATGCTATTTTTAAATCTAATTATCGATTGCGAAAAGTACGATTTTCGCTATTCGCGACAGCGATTTAAAGCGAATATCGTATTTTCCGACCTGGCGTCCTCAAAAACACTAAGTCTGCGGAAAGTACGTTCTTCACATGAGTCACTACCGAGTGCAAACTACCTCCCTTGTGAACCTCGTACTTTTCCGATTTTCCCTTTTGCGCACGTCCTAGATGATTTCTTTGCATTCATGCTTTCGTTATCACGTTAATAGCTTAATCAAATCTTTCACTATTAGCTTATTAAAACGTCTAGTTTATAGCTCATGTTTCTAACCTTCAATTCCTAACTTATCATCAATTCACTTGCTACATTTTACTCTGCCATTCATGCCACCGCTAGCTTGTATATAATCTGTACATAGGACTTCAAAAAAATCCGAAAGAGAACAAAAAATTATTATTTTTAGATTTTTTTCGATGTTAATAGAACTTCGCCCATTGGCTACACTACCGTATACTCGGTAGTGTCGGCATTACAAAGGAGCCAAAACGTGGCTTCGAGAATACACTCGAGGGCGTCGACCAGAGCTCACGTAAGTACCCACTTAAAAATAGCGGCGTCAACGAGGCTATAATAATCCCACTCGTAGGGAAAAGAGAGCGGTAACCCATACTGAGGTCATCTAACGGTAAGAGGCATTACTTCTTCGTGACTGCAGTTGGACGGTTGTTTGAACTGCGTTCTTTGCTCACTGCTTCTTCAGCTTTCTTCCTGTCTCCTATTTCTTCATCTTAATAGCGATTCATCAACATAACGGGTACTTATTTAGTGCCGAACAGCTCACCAACTGAAAAACGGTTTGCTCGCACCGAGCAAAGGAATCAGGCGAAAACTAACGAGTCGACTTATTAATGAATCACGGGAAATAGTAGAACGGTTGCTCATTTCGAACATGGCGAGATCTGATAACGGATTAATCGGGGGATCTGTTGGGAGCTTAGACAGATCTCTTAATATTCGGGTCAATATAGCGGATTTGTTTCTTCCCGCATTACTGTGCTGGCCGAATTATAACGGAACTAACATGTCAGTGGTGAAGTGTTAGAGAGATGAACGCAAAAGCCAATGCAGCGGGAGATGAGCAGAAGCTGGCGAGGCTCCTTCCTCTGCAATTAAGCGGAGCAGCCAAAATAAAATACGAGAACTATGATAACGATGTTAAGCTGGTTACAGAAAGGTTGTTGACCAGTTGAAAAAAGACTTTCGTAGCCCTAACTATGTCGAAATAGCGAAAGCAAAAATTTATCACGTGAAGCAGGAACCTGATGAAAACGTGATCATTTATGGTCAAAGGGTGAGAGATTTAGCTGCCGACGCTTTTGCCAAAAGCAATCCCATCGCCATTGAAGAAATAATGTGTGAAACATTTGTGCGCGGCCTTACTACAAATCTTCGAATCGCGGTAATGAAAAAAAGCAGTCATCTCAGACTTTCGAGGATCTGCAACAAATTGCAGAAAACGAAAGTCATCTTCTTGAAATTGTGACGCGTGAGAGAGGAATAATTGATAACACCCCAGTAAACGCGATCGCGGAGGGCGCTCAAAACGCACACATTAGTGAAAGCTGCCCACATCGAAATTACCAAAATCAAGGGAACTACCAGCGTCAAGAGTGGAATCAATCGCCATACCCTGCTGTTAGTGCATCGCGAAATTTTTCACAACATTGGAACAATAATAGAGCATATCACGAGCGTAGCCCTCAACCCCATAACGATAACGGTTACTTCAATAACGGAGGAATTCGCAGCCAACGTGGATATCACGGACGCGATTCTCAAATCCCTAGAAATAACGCTTCTCACAATTACGTGAGAAATTATGATGACCAACATGATAACGGTCGATATTCGGATTATTCTAATGAATTTCCGCACAACTGAGAAGTCAATGTGACGGCATAAAAATCTTTTGCATTCAAGATAACGCCCTATATTATAACGAAGGGGAAAATATTCGGTTAGGTAAAGTAGACGAAAGTCACCAAAAAGACATTTTATAGCAGAATCACGAAAACCCCCTGCTGGAGGTTACTTGAGCAGTAAAAATACCTTGCAGTAAGATTCACGTACGATTTTACTGGAAGAAAACGAATAACGAAATAGCAAGTTTTGTTCTAAGCCGCGTCATTTACCAAAAGGTAAAGTCATAACGATTTCGAAATATTTTTGACATTTTACAGAATATAACGATGTCCGTAGAACTGATAAAGACATAGGGAAATTCGGACTATGATAACGACAGCGACTACACTCCCCAAAAAGTCATTTTCGAGGAGCTATGCGAAGATACCAGTGCTCGAACTGGTATCTTGGAAGAGGAAATGCGAGAGCTCCGACAAACACTGATGGCTTGTCAGGAGCAAGTTGATGCGATGGCAAAGATGGCGAACAAGGACTTAAATCTGGTCGCCAATGTGGGGGACGCTGATAAGACGTGCCCTAGAGATGCGATGGTCGACGGCTCTAGAGATGCGATGGCTCCAAGTAATGCCGGCGGCAGTGTGAGGGCAGCGATGCGAGCAATGCCTCGAAGGCACATGATCCGGAGGCCCTATGACCTGGCCCTAGGCTTATGCACAAATTTCGCCCTGTGCGTACTGGAAGGAATCCTCCCATAATCGTCTCTATGTCCATCGACCCATCATTTTAATTCATTATTGGAGTGAATATTTGTTTTTGCTGTTATTTAAAAATTATTGTGTTGTATATTTTTGTCGAGGCCGACAAATTCGAAAGGAAGGGCATGTCACGGTATAGTGACCACCACTCTGTAAGCCACGCCCCTACGTGGGTTGGAAGGTTGGCAGTCTCCCTAACTGCATTCTTGCTAGATGGTTGTTGTATATAATATAGACTAATAATAAAGGTTTGTAAATCCTCACTCCCAGGCAGGAGCATGACAATATGGCATCATATCCCTTCGAAAGGCGAAAACCGCGTTTGCTTCATAGTATTGCCCACAGGGAGAATTCGGCTAATTGGAGAATGAGCTAGGGAATTTAAGGAGAGCAACGGCAGCTCAGGTTGTATTAAGCCATCCCAACCAGAAAGAAGAGAGAAAGCAATCGAGAGGACACGGTCCGCGACTTTTACATCGGCTGATCACACAGAATGACCATACTACAAGTTTAACTGTCTGCACGGCATCTGGTAGAAGTAGAATGCGTGGCGCCGCGAATGGATGCGTTTTTTGGCTTTTGAGGTGTCTGTAATAGGTTGTTCTCTCCAGGTGTGACTTCGACATTGAAGAGAGTTACGCGCAGCTTCGTTCATTGAAAAGACATGTTATAACCATAGAATAGAATCCTTTGAAGTTTTGAATATTGACTGTTCTACAATCCAAAATAAAGATTTTCTCCGACGGTTTCGAATCAATGAGAGATGTCCAATTTGGTACTTGTGAAGCAAAGGGCCCGTGGTGCCGTGGGGTTGCCGGGAAACACGTTAGCGCGGCAAACCCACGGCACCACGGGGCTGGTACTTATGAAGCACCCGTCCTCGGGTGCCGTGGGGTTGTCGCGTTTCCGCTGCCGTTGCCGCGTTAACATGTTTCCCGGCAGCCCCACGGCACCACGGGCCCTCTGCTTCATAAGTACCTCCAATTTTTGCAGATTTTTCCAACATGTCAAGGAGACGAAGGCTTTCTGCCTGAAAGAGCAACATTTGCACCCGAACCTGAACTCTGTAAAATGTCGAGTGTAAATAACTAATGAGACTTAAGTCTGATTTTTTAAGCGGTCTTCAAGTTGTTGACGACGTTGCAATCGAAAGATGGACTTGTCACGGAAATAATTTTCTCCCTCGTGGAGGAAACAACATCGGAAAGTGAAATTTTACCGAGCAGAATTTCAAGATCTGCTTGGCACACAGTGAGAGAACAGTTTTTTTTAAACGACCCTCCATATGATCAGGTCAATTGCCGAGAAAGTCACATGTCACACCTCCAAGTCACATGAAACTGTCACTTTTAAGACGTATTCTTTAGAGTGTAGAATCCGCATTTCTTCAAGTTTTCAATTCTCTAGAAATTTTTCATAGGCTCCAAAAATCCCGACTTGTTGTAGTCCTCGTGTTTCAGATGAGTTCTCATATTTCGAAGACCGCATGCGAAGGATGGACATGTCACAGAAATAATTTTCGTCCAGCAGAAAGAAACAAACACCTGAGAACGAAATTGTACCCTACAAAAACTCAAGCCCTATGTATTACGCTTCTTCGCTGCGATGTTGATATGATTAGGGGGATCGTATTCAAAATCCTCGTTTTCATGAAAACAAAAATATTTTCTATCCGACGCAGACCACCAATGTAGTTAGAATTCTGCCAGAAAAAATCAAAACTCAGTCAATGCACACTAAAAAATCATGGTTTTCTGAATCGAGCAGGTTGGATCGACCTCCAGTCGATCTTGCACCAACGCCATTGAAGCGTCGAAATTGGACGTTCACAAAAATTATCGTAACTCGGTAACTCTTCCGCATTTCGAAAACGCCACTATCTCTTTTTAAAATAGAGGAAACATAATCTCCAAGTTCCCCCTTCGTAAAACCTCGGCATTATCTAGATGTTAAGATTACTTCTGTGCCGAACGAGGTTGTAAGGTGGATCAGTACAGTACCGGACGCGTCTTTTGAATAGACGCCGAAAAAACCGCACTTTTGCGGTTTTTGCGTCTTTTTGCTATAACTCGCCCAAAGGTCATCCATTTGAAAAACCAAGGGTACAGCTGAGCTCAGCAGATCGAGCTCTATCGCTTGGTATATACATTTCATATGAAAGATCAAAAATGGCCAAAATTGAAAATTTGCGCTCCATTGAGAAGGGCGGCCGCGGACGAGTTGTCAGCCGCAAGGCGTCGAAAATCGTTGCATGCTCACAGTTCCACCAATTTGAAGGTTTTTTGAGAAACGGTTGGTACCGCTCGATTCGTCTCTTCGAGATCTACACAACCATGTGTACAACTTCACCAAATCGCCGCATTTTCGCAGTGGGTGGTCAAAAATGACTGGGACAGACTTTTTGGCACTGGAGAAGCTTATATTCCAGGACTTGCATGTTCTCGGAGCATCTCATGCATGGCGTAAAGTGATTTGTCATGCCAGGAATCCTCTGAGATTGCGCCGTGCACAATGCATATAGGATCGAACCTATCAATCGAGGGGGGACAGTTTGTAGAGTGAGCATTTAGTGAGTTTTATGAGAAATTCTCAGCCGCCCTACTCAGGAATTGCTGTACTCTGTTTCGGCGAGACTTTGGAGTGCGCTGTGCACAATGTATATAGGATCGAACCTATCAATCGACTGGGCGCGACAGCTCGTAGAGTGGGCGTTTAGAGAGTTTTTATCAGAAATTCGCAGCCGCCCTACTCAGGATTTGCTGTACTCTGTCCGGCGAGACCTAGGAGTGCGCCGGGAGCAATGCATATGGAATCGAACCTATCAATCGAGTGGGGCAACCGCTCGCAGATTGCTCGGGCGGGCGTTTTCAGAGCGCAGTAACTCTGCCAAATTCGAATCGTTTCGACTGCAACTCTTGGCTCTTGTAGTAGGTAGAACGGCCTAGTAGTACACTAAAGTAGAGCGGGGTAGCTTAGGAAGAGGCAATGTTACAGGGGTGCGAACATGAAGGTGAGGCTTGTGTGACGTATTTTTTCCGATTTCGGTGGACCACTGCGGGAAGACGCGGCAAGCTAACAGCCTCAAAACGCGTAGACAAACAGGCTGTTTAGGGTACTTAACAACTGCGTGCTCAGAATACCTCAGCTGCCTAAACTGCCTTAGCTTCAGCTGCCAGTTTGAAGCAGCAAAATATAGCAGTTAGAGTTTCTTGCGCTCTTACTCTGCCAGAAGTGAGTTATCGACACTCGCAATGGTACCATTCTGTTCACCATGAAAAGCGCTATCGAACGGTATCAATTTCCACCGCTTTTGGGAACATCGATTTTTGACGGCTTCCCATCGAGGACGAGGCCGCTCGAGACCGCGGCCAGCGGCAGGCGGACGGTGACGTCATCGAAAATCGATGTCTTGAAATTGTGCCATGCTTGATATCATTCGATAGAGCTTCTCATGCTGAATTGAACGGTGTTATTAGGAGCAGTCGGAACTGTAATTTGGGCGAGTAAGAGCGAGGAGAACTTCGACCGTTGCTGTGCTAAATTGCACGCGCAGGCGTGTTCGGAGCGCGGTAACTCTGTCAGCTTCAAATCTTTCTGGCTGGAACGTGTGGATTCCGTAGGCAGTAATATGTTCTAGTAAAGCGCCAAAGCACAGCAAATTATCTTACGAATTGGCAAGGTTACCGCGGTGCGAAAATGCAGGTTGGGCATGTGTGACACGATTTTTTCAGATTTCGGTCGATCGCTGCGGGTACATGAGGCGAGTTAAAGGCATGCAAACTCGCTGACGAGCAAAACACCGAAGGCACTTTACGATGATCTGCTCATAGCTCTCCAGCTGCCTAAACTGCCTTAGCCGCATCTGGCATTTTAGAGCGGCAGACGGCGCCGATGAAGCTTCTTCCGCCCTTACTCGCCATGTTCGAGTTTTCGAGCCCCAGCCAGGGCACCTTTCTGATCAGCTCGAAAATCGGCGGAGTTTTCAAAGACGGACGTCTAATTCGTTATCAGCGCCCCAAATAACCCCTAAACGATGTTGGACAAAGTTTGGGCAAGAAAATTTGGCCAATTTCGAAATCGTCGACTTTCGATGACGTCATCGTCCGGGCAGGCTCTGCGAAGCGCCCTCGTCCCCAAGGGAAATTGTCAAAAAATCAATTTTCCCGGAATTGGTCGTCATTGATACTGTTCGATAGGGCTTTTCGAGCTGAACAGAATGGTAGCCTATCTGTTGCTCGAAAACTCGACCAATTTCGGAAACATCGATTTTCGATGACGTAATCGTCCGTCTGGCGCGGCAGTCTTCGATGAGAAACTGTCAAAAAATCGATGTTTTCAAAATTGGTCGAAAATAATACCGTTCGAGTGCGGTTTTTTCGGCGTCTATTCAAAATAGCGTCCGGTACTGTATTTATTGAGCGGCCTAACGTTTCGACCCGTTCGTCGTCTTCGGAGCCTAAAAGTGGCTTGAGGATTCGGATGTTGCTATCTATCCGTCCAAACGCCTCATCGACTCTAGCCTTTCGGATATCGTCTTGAGGCATAGCAGAAAACCCCAGACCCATTTTGGTCGGATAGATAGCAACATCCGAATCCTCAAGCCACTTTTAGGCCTCCGAAGACGACGAACGGGTCGAAACGTTAGGCCGCTCAATAAATACTGATCCACCTTACAACCTCGTTCGGCACAGAAGTAATCGTAACATCTAGAGGAAGCATACTTTCTCACTACACAGGGGAAAGCTTTCAAGAAGAAGGTTTGCATGAGGGACAGGCGTTGGAATTTTGACCGAAAACTGAAGTGATTTTGAACAAATGATCACAAGTTTTTCAGATTTCGAGAAATCGGCTAGATTTAAAAAAAGGAGGGAAGAAATTCAAGAGCGGGTTCGATTTCTCGTTGATTTTTGCCAAAAATGAGTGTGGCGAGTATTTGAGATCTAATCCCTGTATGGTAAGAACGCATTTTCTTCCTTTTTTGAAGAAGTCTTGGCTTCTTCGAATTTGGAAAGAACGACCGAGTGACCATTTTCGAATGGAAGACTACTACCCAGAAAATTTTTGACTTTATACAAATCAGCATGACACGCTCATGACATCTCATGTTCAATGAACAAAGCTTCTCTGACAATGAGGGCGTGCTCCGCTCAGAGCCTGTGGGGTAGGAGTAGGGCATTCTATCTTTTAATATGGGACATTTGTTCACATTCACATTGATGGCGGGTCGCAGAGGAGCCAGATGAAGGAAAATAGCACAATGCGAGTAACATCGCAAACGAAATCGCGACGAGGATATCCGCACAAGTTTGAGGAAGGGTCTTAGCCAAATCAGTATAGTAGCTTATTGTATCGGATACGTGCAAGATAGGATGCAAGGATTCAATTCGAACTTTCTATGCTTCGCTTCAAGGTTACTACTATCTCCATTTAGTTTCTTTTCCTTCACTCACTCACTCATAACCTCGTATGCGCCTTCGTGGTAAATAGCCGAAAAGTCGGTCCGATTGCTAGGAGCACGGACCGACCTGCGGTTACTGGGAGCGCGGAAGCGTGAAGGTGTAGACTAGCCGTTGATATATTTCCCCTCTCTTGCGTTAGCTGAGTGTACTTTTCCGGCTGACGCAAGAGAACGGAAAGAGAGGGTTTCGGCTTGTGGACTGGAGAAATAGGAGGGTTTATCAAGGACGACACCTGTTAACTGAGTGCTTAGGAGTGATATAACACTTAAATTGTGACCAAAAAATCAAGACATATAAAAAATTAACAGTAGTAGAGACAAGCAAGAAAGCCTACCAAATCCGCTCCAGTAGGAGAGAACGTCTCGTAAATTTTCAGCAAAAACCGCACCCTATCCTTGGCCCTGCTTCCTCTTCTTCTTCTTCTACCCGCATACCTTTGGGTTCAATCTTTGATGACTCCGGCCTCAAGTGTGCTTTCCGATTCCCAGGTGTTGCTTTCTGATTCCCATATATTTCACTGAGGCTCATGCGTGTATACGGTCGCCTCCGGGATCCAGTCAACCAATGAATCCTGTGTTCAGCAGCAATTGTTTTTCGATTTTAATCCTGCGTTGCAGTTTTTCTGTGCCCTTCAGATGCGTCGTCGTGGAATTGTGCCGCATACCACTGCAGAGCGCTTTTCATGATAAGTCCTGCATGCTAACGCTAATACAAAGGCGAGCACTACGAGGCGGGCACTACGAGATGTGGAGGGTCAAAATTGGGTGAGGAAGAGTCCAGGCAACTTCCTCAGTTTTGCTCTTGCGAATACAGCAATTGCTCTAGCCTTCAAACAAAAGGCCGGAACGGAATGAGATGAGTGGACGTATTGTGAAGGGAGTGGCATGAGAGTTGCAGATATGAGGCTGAAGATTACTGCTGCACAGTTGAGGACCGCTTTCGTAAAACCTTTCCTTGAGAAAGCGAGTTGAGTCGCGGATGTGCTTTACAATTCTATATAATTTTAAAATACGTTGAGGTAGCAGAAGAGTTCAGGAAAATATGTCAGTTGTAATTGAGCTTCTTGAAAGAATTTAGAGATTAAGAAGCACGGCAAATTGACTGTGTTTCTAGATCGAAGTTCTAAGAAGTCGTTGTCTTGAGCGTCCATCCGAAGAGCACAATATGAGCGAAAACTGTTTCTGTAGATAAGTGTGTACAGATTCCATTAACCAACGAGAAACTACATTGTTGTCGGTGGGATAGCGGAAGTGTCGTGAAACTCCGCAGCACTTCGGGAATAAATGAGCCACGGGAGCACGAGCATTGTGCTTATCGAGAACGAAACCTCTCCTCGACCATCTCCCCTCCTCATCCGCTCCTTAGATGTTCTTAAGATGGTCGCACACCCGTATTGCGTTTGAAGGAAATTAATGTAAAACTGTTACAAGACTGCGCCCGGAATTTGCCGACAGGAAAGGTCAATTTTCGCGACGAGCTGCGAGAAGACATGGGGAGTAGAGAAATGATATTAATCGAAGTGAAAAATAATTGAACCAACAGCGGAACCAGATAAATAGAGCGCCTAAAAGGGCCCACTATATCACACTCACCGCACCGGCAGAAACAACGGAAGACGTCTCGCGTGATAGGGTAGGTCGTAACTGGTTAGCTTAAAGTCTTCGATTATCTAGCGAGCGCTTGCTTTTAGTGCGCGCTACCTTCCCAATGTCGAATAAAGAGTGGAGATAGATTGAGTTCGGCCAGCGATGAGAGCAGCTCGAAGTTCTGAGGAGCGCCTGCCTGCGGCAGCGCGCACGACGGGCTGGCAAGCGACACTGGCAGCGAATGAGTCATGGAACAGCGGAATCCATCTCTACGCCATTGACAACTGCGAGTCATCTGGTCGATGCTGACGCAGTTCGCATCGAGAACAAATGCATACAGAGCACAGGCGCTGATCGCCTCAACGGCGTCTGTGCAGAGTGCCGTAGTGCAGGAAAAGTCCCATAACCCGCTGAATGCCAGCTCCTTCCTAATCACACATGCGGCCGCGTGCCGTCCCGAGCTCCGTTTATGGGCACTTAAGGCGGTTAGGCCCAGGCCTCCACTAAACTACTGTGAAGACAAATGGTTCTAGCCCTAAGTTCTAACCAGCAATAGAATAGCGTGAAGAAAGAAGAAGATGTGTTCAAAACACATTGCCACTGAAGACGACCCGAACTGACCAAACGGTAGTCTACCTTCAGATACGGCTGAGCACTGCATGAAAGACTTCCACAAAAAGATGCCTTTCATTTGAAGGTCTTCGTATCGCGGCTCTCGCAGGAGTTATATCATCGCTACCACAGCAAGAAGGTTCGCAGATCCAAGCTTACCTCGTCGAACGACTCTCTAATGGTTTCTAGATCTGGACAAAATTCTAGTGGAATTCTAGTGGAATCTGGGAAACCCTACATATATATTTATTTATTCATTTATTCAAAGCATAAGGATGATACTCACGCGTAAAACAAATGAGAAAAAGAGACAAGTTCTACTAAAAAAAAGTCACAAGTCAGTAACCAGACGTAGATAAGAGGCATTTGTAACTCCGAAAGCAGCTATGAACAGAGTTTAGTCAACAGCAATTTCTTAAAAATGTGGATGGATAGGGGACAGGAGATTTTCGTCGTCCGCAAGCAGAGAATTGAGCTCCTGCAACCTTCTATATGTCAGAAATGAAGATCTGATCATCGTGGTTTTTGCAAGGGGAACATGCAGATGGGGCCTACTTCTTCTTGTTCTTATCACCGAAAAAATGTGAAGGGCTTATATGGAGTTTGCACGCGAGAATCTTGAACAGCATTTTGAGATCAGCAACCTTTCTTCTACATACACACCTACAGCTTTTAGTCCAAGTATCCTATTTCTTTCTCTGCCGTTTGGGATTTGCGAATAATCTACGCCAACGCATCTCATTGTAAGTTTTCGTAAAAAATAAAGTGCTCTCCAACATACCAACTTTTTTCTTGACGGGGTTGAATATCATTGTACCAAGCTCTAATACGGGTCGTACTTATGTTTTATAAGCAAGTAAAAGCGTTTCAGGATTTTGGTTTTGAACCTGGAAAAGATATACGACATCTTTCCAAGGTTATATGTGCGAACGTATCAGGGGAGAGCAGCACAACACATCAAACTGTCCGAAACGAACCCATGGAAAGGCCAAGAACTTGAGCAGAGCTCACAGACGATTGTAGACATTTTCATTGAGTACGGGTTGTATGTTATACCATTTCCACCTCGGGTTGGACACTCTTTCAAACAAGCCTAATGCTTTTGAAATTAAATTAAACATCTTCGAAATCAAAACATGCTCCTTCCACATTAAACTAACAACTCCAAAAGATTAGAATAAATTTTTGATCAAGGAAAGTAGTAGTATGCCTTTCATTGCCAGTAGCTAGTAGCTCAGTTGCCCCTGATGCGAGGACGGCATCGGGGGCGACTGAGCTAGTCCGAAAGTCCCGTAACGTAAGCAGGACCCGCGTGGCTACGCTGAATCTGGGTACGTTGACGGGCCGCTCATGCAAGTTGGTTGAAGCACTGGAGTGTAGAAGAGTTGATCTCTGTGCGTGCAGGAGACGAGATAGTCCTGCTGCAAGTCAAGGGACATAGGACGTGGCTTCAAGGCCGTTCTATGTGGAAGTACCAGGACCACCAGCGGTGTCGGAATAATCGTCTCCGAACGATTTCGTGACTCAATTGTAAGCGTCGAACGCTATGACGATCGGTTGATGAAGATCGTTGTCGCCGCGAAGGAGCGACTCTATCACTTCTTCTCTGCATATGCTCCGCAGAATGGCTGCTCCGATCAGACCAAGGAAGAGTTTCGGAGCCTGCTTGATGAGAAGACAGCAGAGGTACCGCCGAAGGATGTCATCGTAGTCGCTGGTGACCTTAATGGGCACGTAGGTGCTGCCAAGGACGGGTACAGCTGTCATGGTGGTTTCGGATACGGGCCTCGTAACGCCGATGGTGAGCGTACTCTTGATTATGCGGAGTCGCATAACCTCACCATTGTGAACACCGTTTTCCGAAAACGCGACTCCCATCTCATCTCATACTATAGTGGGAGCTCCAAGTCTCAGATAGACATTGTGCTTGTCAAGGATCGCGACCGAAGCATTGTCACAGACGCGAAGATCATGCCATATGAGACGGTCGCCCCACAGCATCGACCGCTGGTCTGCACCTTTAAGATCACCCCTCCGAGGGTGCAGCTGCGGTGCACCAAGAATCAAGTGGTGGCGAATGAAAGAGAAAGAAGCAGCTGTGATTTCTTGTGTGCGGTTACCGACAGTTACGACTGTCGATGAACTTGGAAGAAAGCAACCGACGCGATACGCCAAGCTGCAAAGTTGGAACTCGGTACAACGAAGCCTGGACGACGCAAGGTCGACAAGCAGACATGGCTGTGGACGGACGATGTGAAAGCGAAGGATAGAGAGAAGAAGTTGCTGTATCATGCGTTTCTCGACGACAGAGCAGCCGACAACCTGCAGGAGTATCAGAAGGCGAAGAAGGCTGCAAAGAAAGCCGTGGCTGTTGCGAAAGCCACTCATTATGTCTACCGAAAGCTCGAGTCGCGCGATGGTGAGCGGTATTTGTACCGACTTGCTAAGACCGCCATCGCAAACCGAGGATATTGAAAAGTTCTTTGGAATCAATGATGAGAGCGGCCATCTTCTAACAGACCGCAAAAAGGCGCTGAAGCGATGGCGTGATTACTTTGAGGAAATTTCCACTATGGAATTTCCTCACCCGGCCATCCCTTCTGTGGGTTCTGTTCAAGGTCTCGTTCACAAGATCACTGTGGAGGAAACAGAAGCGGCTCTGAAGAAGATGAAGCCCGGTAAGGCGACAGGACCGGATGATCTGGCAGCCGATGTCTGGAAGTCGAACCTCTGGTATCCTGCTGAGTGGTTGGCTGAGTTCTTCAACCAGGTAGTAAAGGAGAAGAAAGTACCGGAGTGTTGGCACAACAGTACGACGACTCCGATTTGGAAGAAGAAGGGCAGCCCTGCAGACTGCTCCAATTATCGCCCGATTCGCTTGCTTTCGCACAGCATGAAGATCTTCGAGCGCATCCTCAATAGACGAATTCGTGAAATCGTCAGGCTCTCCGATAACCAGTGCGGCTTCGTAGCTGGTTGTGGGACCATTAATGCTATGCACGCCGCCCGCCTCCTGGTGGAGAAGCATCGCGGGAGACAGAAGCCGGTTCATATCGCCTTTCTCGACTTGGAGAAGGCTTTCGACCGCGTACCGCGTGAGACGAATATTCGAAAAATGCGATTCTTCGAATATTCGTATTCGAATATTCAAATTCGAATGAAAAATCATTCGAATACCGATTCGAATAGGTCATTCGAGCATAAGTACAGTAAGTAGCATACAAACATACAAATACGATAAGCACAAACCAGACTGCAGTCACGAGATACATGGACACGGCATGGAGAGCCTCATTACTTTTGCATCCCCCCCCCCTTAATAGTAAGAAGCAGGGGTGCACACAAAAATTCTGTGCGTTAAATTTCCGGTAAATCGTTAAATTTTCGTTTTAAAAATACAATTAGCTGCAAAACCATTATTTCAAGTTAAAAAATCAAGCGATTTTTACAGTTTCAACTTCGAAAGGTCAACAGCTAAATTTCAAGGAATGGAGTGTAACACTGCAATGTAAAATAAAACAATTCAGCATCAACAAACGCAAAAAAATAAACAAGCCTTCAGCAAGAAGTTATCTACAGGGTGTTCAATAAGAGCAGATATGGAATTATCGTTCAAGGTGATCACCGACAAGGCATCTCAAAATGTACGATCAGGCAAAAACCCGCAGTTTCCCACCCTTCCTAGTTCTCTGCGAAACCGTTTTTGTGTGACTGCTATACGGGAAAGAAAAAACCTGAAACCTCTTCTTTTTTTTGCCGGGACCGTGACGCGACATCGTGTTACACGGTCCCACACTGCCGAAACGGTGTGGAAAAGTCGAGACAGAGAGAATGTTGTTGTTGTTTGTTGTTGTTGTTGTTGTTGTTGTTGTTGTTGCGTGTGTGTGTCTGCTCCAGATGGCGAGCGAAAGTATTCTGGGGTAGGCGGCACAAGGTGAGGATAGGCATATCCTGCGACGAGGTTAGACCAGTATCGTTGTGGATTCGTTTGACGCATTAAGCGATAAGATAATGTACGAAGTTACTTGATCGTTTTGGGATGCTCCAGGCATTCTAATTTTACGGCATATTGTGGAGGCGATTTGAATGCGTATTTGGTTTTCAATGAAGTCAGTGCTGTATCCTTCCCAAACAAGTCTGGTACCAACTCACCGACCCGGGAAGGCTTCGATGGCCTGGGAGTGAAATTCGAACCAGGAAACCTGGTATCGGATGTACGCGACAGCCGGTACCTCGTACGACTGAGCTACACGCATCCCCATAATGCATCGTTTCCAAAAATTCAAAACAAATCCATGGAAACATGAAAAATATTCCTGCTGATTCCAACAGTTTTTTTTTTCAGGAGCATTCCTAATCATGAGGACGAGACCTGCAACATTATTGAAGACTAAGGGTGAATGTGATAAACCCACTAGAAAAAAGTCCGTTAAAAATTCCGTTAAGTCGTCAAGACAGATTTTTAACGAAAAATGCCGTTAATTCGTTAGATTCTTTAAATCGTTAATCGTTAAATGTGCACCCCTGGTACGGAGGAAATTTCAACACGAGTGAATCCATAAACAACTTCCTACCGCTAGTCCGGCCGCGGGGTTCCTCGAGCCCCATGCGTTGCTTCTTCCAGCGGTTATTGCGCTCCAGTACGAAATTAAAGGGACGCAGCAATACGCAGTGGTACCGTAGTCTGAGGCGGTGCGATCGAATCTCATTTCTTTTAGGACCGGCCTAACTCGGCTTAGCTTTCGCGGTGGTTACTTGGTTTTCAAGTTCTTTTTTTTCGTACTGGGGGACGTGTAGACCAGTTTCCAGCACGGGACCATTCTCAGAAGCTCGAGAAGTCTTGACGTTAGTGAGTTGCCACAAGTGTCCAAAGAAAACGTCGATTTCGATTCTACTGGAGCCAAGTTCCGGAGCTCGGTAGCAGTGGTTTCTTCTTTGGTTATTTTGAAGTTAATGGTGTTTTGTGTTAGTTCTCAGCATTGTAAGCTTCTGTGTTGAGATGGCTTTTTTTCAAATGTAGATTTATCGAGGCTTCTCCAGTTCTCTTTTATAAATCATAGTTGGATCCTAACGTTTGAACTTCGTGACTGCTCTGACGCCGCACCACTGTCCACTGAACTTCGATTAGTGTCAACTCAAGCATTTTTCGTATCGACGAATCTTAGGGGAAGGTGGCAATTAGGCGAAATAACCTATGGCTTCTCCCGATTAGAGAACATCCTATCATTGGAGCTTCAATAGCCGCGTCAGTGGTTTTGGTTGTACCCCTTGAGGAGCACAGAGGTTCGGTGCTGTGTTAGGTATGGTCCTTGAAGAGGATAAGTCCGTTATTTATTAGTCCGCTATTTTTCCCCTAGTTCGTTCACTTTCCTCCCTGACCAACGCATTGACGATCATTGTGTTACCCATCTTAGATTCATTCTTCCAGGGGTAGAATGGGACTTCACAAACAAGCCCATCATCATCGACGGCAAGGATCACCTCCTTGGGCGTCCTGGCGTCGATCGTTGCCAAGCAGCTGCTGCAGGGCGAGAAGGTTGCTGTTCTGCGATGTGAAGAGATCGCGATCTCTGGCAACATCCACCGTTCGAAGCTGAAGTACATGAGCTTCCTCCGCAAGAGGTGCAACATCAATCCTGCTCGAGGAGCTTTCCATTACCGATCGCCCGGAAAGATCTTCTGGAGGACCGTAAGAGGTGAGCATCCTTGTTTTTCGGCTATTTGAATATTTTGGCCTTTGTACGAAACGCTTCTGTAGTGCTTCTTCATAGTAAGCTGTCTGCCTCATTCTGTTCGGGATGTGAAATGTGCTAGTTTAATTGAATTCGCTCATTTGGTTCCAGAAGTTTCATGAATGCTCATTTTATAAGATATTTTTTGCAACCACTAGCTAATCAGAAATTGTTGCTGTATTTCGTATTATAGTTTTGTTCATGGAGTTAGAACATATCAGACTTTGAGGTTGCTGGCAGTTGCAATCTCTGGTTTATGTCAACAATTTTTCGCATCGGATTGGGCACTTCATGTCAGACAGGACACACGCTTAAGCAGGCCTAAAACTTTTGAAATCGAAGCGAACTCCTCCAAATTGGAAGTGGGGTTCTTCGACATCAAAATAGACGCTGTCGAAAAATATTAGAATCTTTCTTGTTCAAGAAAAAAATTCGTATGACTTCCTTTGAAGTTGAAACTCATCACACCAGTAAGTGAACATATTGTTTAGAATGCTATAAATTGTTCATTTTTTGAGGGAAAATAATGGTTTAAAGCATGTTTCTTAAGCGGGAAGGCAGCCATCTTTTAGCCCCTAAAAAGCTTTGTGCAATGCTCTCTTTCAAAAACGTCGATTGATAGCAGAACTGCTGTTTTTCATGGAGTTTGACACCTGTTAACGGTGCAATACAAAAAAACTGTAAAGAGCACACATATGCTCAATATTTTGGTTAATGTAAATGATGCTTACACTAGCAACCAGATAAAAGTTTGCGGTGAACATTGAGTGCATGGCGCGATCTGATGTTTTAATGCTTTGGGTGCTTGCCTCTGCTGTGATTTAAGACAATTTTTAATCGTTTTTTAAGAAATTAGAAAGTGTATAAAATTGTTACAATTATTGGGGCAGGTAAATTAAAAAAATTTCGAAGTATGTTATGCCAAGGTTTTCTTTAACAGAAGATTAAGCTTGTCATCTTGGAGAGTCTGTCGTTTAACTTTTGGTTTGGAAGAATTCTCGGCGCTATGGTAGTTGGGGGAGGGGGGGGGGGGGGGTCACCATGGCCTGCCGCGGCGAGTAGCTACATACAGCGAATGTGAATGCAGTCTTATCTCCGCTTTTCGATTACAGATCTGTGTTTTACGTGCTTCCGAATTTGGCAAGGGAGGGAACTCCAGGATGTAGGCAATTCTAGCACGGGTGCGCCACTCGAGCCACACCCTTGAGTCCCCTTCCCCTGCCTAAATCTGTGCTCCCCTCCGCTGACGCGGAGGAGAGCACAGAAACAGAGCTATAGCATTGTTTGGTTGTTCTCTTTACTATCAGTGTGTTACCGTTTCTTTTTTTCGTGTCTGCGACACTTTTTACAAGGTGACCCCCCAACTACCATGGCGCCGAATTCGCTTTGATTTCAGAGGTCTTAGGCTAGCTTCGAAGAGTGTTCAATGTGATTTGAAAAGTGTCCATTTCGACGTGAAAAATGGTATATATGTATGCGAGAATTTGCCTTCGGAGAGCGATTTGTTCTCAGCAGTACCTCGATTTTTGTTGTCCTCTCAAAAATCTCGATGTTGAATCTCCCATAATTGGAGGGTTTATGGTTCCTTCGCTTTGGAAAAGACCACTTAAGCGACAGGCAAATACAATATCTTCATAGAACTGCCCCTTTTGCCGTATCAAAGTCGCTCACGATAGCAGCGGCATTGGGTTTCTGTTCTCCAAAGGTGATGTGGACTTCTGCTATCAACGTCCCGCGTGAGAGGCTGCCGGCTATGACGAAATAGATTGGGCTTGATGCTAAATCCGATAAGCCATTGTTGAGCGACCTGTGGACCTCACAAGGATACGACTACAGATTATCCTGAACAGTTAACTGAGTTGCGGCTGGAAATATCCATTGTTCAAGGTATCGTGTTATCGTTGCAGAATGTAGAGGAAGCAGACGCAATCCTTCATTCGCAAACGCTATCCAAATTCCATTGCTGCTGAGGTCTGGGGCTCCTAGAATTGTCACACTTACAGGAGATATTGTAAGGAAAATGTGGGTTTCTCGTGTGGCAGACGGTGCTCAGCTTCTCCGAGTTACGAAGCAGCCACACAATATTATTATGAACCGAAGTTTGTTTCCCGTTTGAAGATTGAAGCGAAATCGATAATATAATGCTAAAGTTGCGAGAACATGTTGTCAAACGAGCGTTATAGATGCAAAATTCTATTTTGAGCTAGAGATATCACCCATAGTATGCTGCGATGGGGTGTGTTTTTGGTAGTCGAAGCGATTGTCCTGATTGTTTAACCCAACATATCGTAGAAATGAGTTTATTATGAAATATTCGAATTAGCACAGTATGTTGCTACGAAAACTATGGGATAAAATTTTCCGCGGGACGCTCTTTGTTCGTGGCCGCTTCAGTACGTAGTTGAGTTAATACACTAAAGGATTTGGAACTCAGAAAGCCGAATGTTGTGCTTTAGAGGGTCTTTGAGCACAGTGAGTGCTGAAGAAGCGATATGGGCTTTCATTTGTGCAGTGAAAAATTGCTGTTAATGCGGTTGGTGTGATTAGGTTTTTCTTCTTAAATTTCTCTCATTTCATGATTCGTCGGATTTTTTTTTTTATGCAATTAAAGAGGTAAACTGTTACCGGAGATCCGCAGTTTTATATCTAACTTGATTTCCAACTGAAAGGTTGCTAGTTATTGTCAGGCAGTATCACCCAACAGATGGGTTTTTTCGTGGGCCTGACCGGTGATCTGTTTATCCTCATGCCTTTCTCAAGTGTTTCTTCCTTATTGTGTGGCAACCAAGATAACTGTCTTTACTATCGTCGACAATGCCGTTACCTAATGTACCATTCTCTAGTGGAAGGGCTACAATTATGTGCAGAACGTCACAGAATCTGCTCTGTTTTTCATATTGAAACCCATCAACTGCAATATTGTTAGTCGTTATGTACCATTTCATTAGGCAATAGCATCCATTCAAAAGCGTAGAGAGATAACGAAGATAACGGCTACGTTATGACTGTGAACCTTCTTTGTGCCATTTCATGTGAAAATGGATTCTGATTCAGAGTTTTGAAGGAAGAAAACAGATGGCTTAGCTCAGCCAACCTTTATGGACATATTTTAACATTAGCCTAGAACTGCTCTCTGGAAGCTTAGTTTGCACTCCCTCATCGCTGTCACACTACCACATTTCCATTGAACACAAACGCTGTTACGTACGTTTGCGGTTTCGATTTCTGAAGCAAGTTTTTGTCAAACGATGCCCGTCACTCTACCTAAAGTCGAAACGCCTTCAAGATGTTGCTGGTGGCAATAAACAGTATGGATTGTTCTTGGCACACCGCAGTTTGCAGTACTCTGGAGTTCTCACTACCGTGTTTAGCTCTGAATTGAACTTGATAGCGAATGTGAGGTGGAAGTTCAGAAGGATGTATCAGAAGGAGCGCATTAGTGTAAATCTAAGTGTACAGGCTGCTATTAAAACTGAGCAGTATTGTTAGAAAAGCCGATCACGGTATAGCAGTCAGGGTTCCTATGTTTGATTTCCTTATAGAGCTGAACGGGTATTACACTCCACTACTTGCTAGAATGGCCGTTTTGTTTGGGCATGCGTCAGCGACGTAAACTGTGAATGGAGGTTTAAGTAAGCATTTATGAGGGTGGATATAATTATGTGTTTGTTACGCCATATAATAGACAAGCTTTTTTTGCCCCAAAACTGAGTTTGACAACGTTCTCGAAGTTATGATTGAGAATATCGAGAGTATTGCGGTAGGTCAAAACAGCGGTGGTGGTGTAATAGGCAAACATCTTGCCCGGAAAGCGTGAGGTGCTGGTTCGAATCCCATCTGGCGCGAGTTTTGATCGCAACTAAACATCCTAACAGCTTCACTAAGAACTGCTCAAGACGTAAATAAAACATAAACACACAAGTATCGGTGGTGTAATCCTGCAAAAGAGCCGAGAAACTCAGGCAGAGAGATTCGCCTATAGTGAGTTTTCTGTAGATCATTTCAAGGCGTACTACGGTTCTCGTAAAATCTTCGACAAGACGGGATAGGTCGAATTTGACAAGGGGTCTAAACGTTTTGTTTAACCTGAACATGTGGCAGGTTCGGCTGAAGTTGGTTCTGTTGTCCATTAGTTTTTGAACCGTTTCCGTCGCTTTTGCTATTTCATCGATATCTAGAGCTTCAGTTGTTTAGAAGTTTGGGTAACCCGCAGTCGAAATCGGCGTTTAATAATAGGTTAAAAACAACTTGGAGAGCGAAGTGTGTCAGTATAGGGGTGAAAGCAAAAGTGATGAGGAAGAGAGAAGAGTAGAGAAAACCCGATTTGGTAATGTAGTTTGTTCACTGCTGAATAATTTTGAGTTGAAGTCGTGAAACGATGTCATTCAGGAATGCTCCCGCACAAGACTCCTCACGGAAACCTGGCGTTGAAGAACCTCCGAGTATACGAAGGCGTGCCATCGGCGTATGACCGTGTCAAGAAGATGAACGTTCCACTTGCAAACCGCTACCTCTGCCTCAAGCCACGACGCAAGCACTGCACAGGTACGGAGGCTCTTCTGCCGAGTACTGTCGGCGATGGGGTAGGCGCACTCTGCTTTGTATTGTAGTTGGTCGTCTCTCGCACGAGGTCGGATGGAAGTACCAAGATGTTGTGGCGAAACTTGAAGCCAAGCGGAAGGTCAAGGGAGCGGCCTACTACGAGAAGAAAAAGAAGCTCGAGAAGTTGCACGAACAGGTAAATTTGGTTGCACATTGGTAGTGGGACGCGATGAGTAGCGCAGTTGAGCACACGGGGCCTCTCCAGGGCCGTTTTCGCGGGAGGATAGGTGATCTTGGAGCGTTTTTCAAGAACAGCTCCAAGACTTCAATGCACAGATGAAAAGTTTTTGGGAACAAGTGGATGTCTTTAAAAAGGTGACGAGATGAACGTTGTGGAGGACTTGTATAGCTTCCCTACTAAATTTGCACGGTGTGGCAAACGTCCCCAGTAGTTAGTCGAAGGGAACTGCGGGTAATCTGCGTTTAATGCTTCCTTGTGGACACATAAATCGGTTGAAATACGCCCACGATCAACCTAACTAGACGGACGGGGACGGGTTGTAGTTCGTCGTTGTTCGGCGCCAATGAACCATACATCCCTTAGGCCTTTGTCACACCATCGCTCACCCCGAGCGACGGCCAATGATATGCACCCATATCGATTCCATCGCGCCGCCCGATCGATATGGGAGCATATCATTAGGCGTTGCTCGGGGAGAGCGATGGTATGACAAAGGCCTTAGGAACTAGTGATTGGCACGCAGTTCTAGTGATTCCTGGTCTTACGGTCTTTGTAGTGAATAGCGAACCGCAGTCTTATGGAGCATGTAGTGTGTAAAGCTTGTTATCAGTAGTGTAATGGATTTCATCCTCGTGATTCAACCTCGCTTTGTTTAGGCGAAGAAGAATGCTGCTGCCAAGATCGTTCCTTACCAGAAGATCATCGAGAGTTGTGGATACAATTAATTTTGTTGTTGTTATGTGTGGACAATGAAGTTGTTACACTTGTTACCTGTTGTGCCTTCCCCATGGGAGGAGGCTTTGAGAGTTGGAGATGAAGCTGGAGAGCCAAGGGCTGTCGGGCTGCGGACGGGGCAGAGCTCTATGCCGAGCAGAGAAGAACGTTTCCACGAGAACATAAGCTGCAGAGTGTGATGTTCGTCTAGTTCTTCGAAGTTCCAGGGCGAGCGAGGTGCCGCAGCTCGATTCCTGCAGAAGAACTAATTGCCTCATCGTGAAGCGTTAACGCACCTGCGACCGTTGTGGTACCAGGTCTTTATGGATCCGGGCGCTATGCTAGCTTGGTGGGGGTCACCATACATAGCATGTCGTCGCGTGCGGACGTCGCGAGTAGCTACATACATCGAATGTAAATGCAGTCTTATATCCTCTTCGATTACAGAACCGCGTTTTGTCTGCCTACAAATTGGGCAAGGGGGGGGGGGGGGGGGGGCAACTCCTGGATGTAGGCAATCATAATGCGGGTGCGTTAGTCGGCCCACACCCCGGAGTCCTTTCTGCCCAATTCTGTGCTCTCCTCCGCGTGAGCGTTTGGAAGTGGTGCCGGCTGTCGCGTGGGCTCGATACCAACTCCCTGGTTCGCATTTCCCGCACAGATCAACCAAGGTTTCCATCCCTCCGGGGTGTCTCCGCGTGAGTGCTGGAGAGCACAGAACGGAGCTAGAGCGTTAGCTGTAGTATTGCTTGCTTGTTTTCTTTAGTGTCGGTGGTTCGGAAGGTGACCTCCCCCAACCTACCATGGCGCCTAGACCTGTCCCAATGCTGAGACCGTCCTTCTCAATGAGAGACCCAGCTCTGTCCTTCAGCTGGCCATGCAACTCATTGCTTTCAAAGCGGACCTTCGAGTCAGTGCTGGGCTTGAGACTGACCACACCTCAAAAGGCTCCCATATGTGCGTGTGTGACGGTCAACGTCATGCTGCAGTGGCGTCGAGGTCGTTTATAAAACCAGAGGAGCGGTTCAGTTAGATGATTCCTCCCTCATCCCACTGTGTCCTGAGCTATCTGTCACTACGCGAATGCTCCAGGAATGGTGCGCTGTTCCATGTGTCCTAGGATGCGTTCTAGCCTTTTTAGGGATTGATCTGTCGTCGTGAACGCTACGAAGAGCGGCGTGTACTTGTTCTGTCGTACTTCATCCCCTGAAGTGAGGAATGGGCAGTTGTGATCGGGCCACAATTCAGCATTTCTGACTATCACTTGATTTTCTAACAGGGTAGGCGAATCTGTCGCCGCCGAAACAGGCAAAGGGCCCTTGGTGCGCGTGCGAGAGTAATCCTTGTGGACAGCTTGTAAAACACGCTGAGCAGGTGTCTCTATACACCATGGGACAGCAGCTTCGGAGACCTCTGTCGGTCGGACGTTCTCCATTCGGGAGTAGATCGCTCGAAGGGTGAGGGACCCCTTCATTGTTGCTTGCATCCCACGGTTAGAAGATATTAGAAGGGATGCGAGTTGCGTACTCAGTTAACAAGACTATTGACGAAATGCTGCGTGGGAAGAGATCCCTTTCACAACCGCACTAGAAGTGATCATGGCTACCAAAGGCTCGGGGAGATCGGAGTTCATCTAGAGGTGAGACAGAGAGACAAATCCTTGCCCATCGCAATGCGGTCAGTGGTCGTAGAAGGCTACTATCTCTGCTTTTTATCCGGTGTGCCCAGCGTAATTTGAATACCGCAAGGTGTGATCATCTCCGTTTAGGCACCCTACTCCCCGAAAATCGGAAAAAGTGCGCCGTCATTTCACTACCACCCGTATTAGTGCCCATGTGGAGTTTGAATTCCCTTGACTACTTACTAAAGCTCTGGAGAAAAGACAGGGGCGAATCCATACACCTTCGTTTCTTCTCCGGCAGTTGTAGAGTTTTTCCCCGTCAAGGCTTAGCTGGGCTCTGTCTGAGAGTCGTGGGAAACGGCACAGCAGCGTCGCGAGAAATCGCCACGGCTCGGTCCTAACTGCTTGAGTGTCAGCTTGAGAAGCAGACGTGTAGGATGTGCACTAAAAGGGTGTGAGATGTGGTCTGCGATGCGGTGAATGATGCAATATCCCATTTCGTTCCACATTGCTCCCCGCCGATACTCAAGAGCTGAGGGCGCGCACGAAGCCTGTCCCGGTTATCGAACCACATCACCCATGATTATTAACGCAGCGACTTGTCCGCCTTCTTGACATAGCAGCTTCGCTTGCAAGCCTGCTGTTCGATCTCAACGATTAGCTGCTGCCATGCTCCATCGAAATTGTGGGGAGCTGCATGCTGAAGAGAAATGCTACTGTGTAGATACTATAGTTGTGCTCTCCCAAAAATTTCGAATAATCGAATATATTCGAATAGCGACGATTTTCGAGCACTCGAATTCGAAAAACATTCGAAAATCGCGTTTTTTCGAGCATTCGAATACAATCGAAAATCGCATTTTTTCGAACGTTCGAATACGAATATTCGAATTCGAATGCTCGAATATTCATTCGGGCACAACTATAGTAGGTACTTGAGATTGTGAACAACGATCATTGTGCCATCTTTTAGGCGACTTCAGTAATTCACTCGCAAGAGTTGAGCTTTTTGATTTTTTGGACGAACGAACGAAATCGATTTTCCAACTTTCAGAAAACACATCGAATGAGTAATCCGTTTCCAAAATTTTAGTCGAGAGGACGAGTGAGCCGAATGCTCGTAGTTCTAACAAAAAGAAAGGGACACTGCTCACGACACAAAGAAACAAAGACACATGACACAAAAAGAGTCGATAGACAAATGAGTGCTTTATCCTTACCAGACTGGTCTAGTTCTGCGAATTTACCGAGCCGAAGGATGTGTTGACCGGGTGGGATCCAAACCAAGAACTCTAAATCAGCCAGCGCCTTCGACTGCACTTCCAAGCGTTCATGGGGCAACGTGAGGTTAGGGAATGATGCGTTGCCTGCCGTGCAGTTCGATTGCGAGCTTTGCGAAATACTCCGCACATCCTCTAATTAGGGGTTCTTTGCCACATTTGAAGGAGCAGTCGTCAGGAGTCGACCGACGGAAGCACGCCGAACAGGTTTCAGGTTTGCGTCCCGCCCAGACTACCCCTAAGGAGGCAGGAAATTGGTTGCAGCCTTGTCTCTAAAGTCTGTTTTGAAGGGCAAGCAATCTATGGAGCTTATAGATTTCTTTGATGGAATTTGACCAAATCCGTGAAAGACGATGATAGGGTTTCGATTGCTACGTGAAATTATGTGAGACTTCCTGGCCCTCAGGACTCTCAAGAAATTCACATACGGCAAGTACGACGATCTAGCGATGCCATCTTTGCAAGCATATGTTGCATACTTTATTACTTTAATACACACTATTAATAATACGTAGAAACCATACTAAATGCGACGACATGTTATTGTCGACGTTCCACTACTTGATGCGTGATGTTCGTTGTATCACAATGTGTTGTGTAGTCTGTGTTTTCAAAGGTGTCTACGCTAGACTTTTCCATTTAAAAATGGAAAAATAAATATGAGGATGTATCATAAGTTCTACCCGCTTTGGAATTTTTGGATTTATTTTCTACTTTTCTAGAAACAACCTACACTCAGTCAACAATATAATCACCACTACTATTAGCCACCTGATACCATCTTCTTGGCCTGTAGAACTCTGGAGGTTTCGACGAGAAGAATGCGTTCATTTCTGTCATCGCATATTTCCCCGTCCAAGAAATGCTGCAGAGAGCGGAGAAGGTGGAAGTTGGATGGTGCCAGATCAGCTAAATAAGGGCTGGGGTTGGGGTAAGACTTCCCATCCCAGTTCCACCAATTTCATGAGCGTCTGGAACACAACATGCGGGTGGGCGTTGTCGTGTAGAAAGCAATTCGTCTTTGATTGCTCAGGTTTCCGATCCAGTGCAGCCTTGATACGTTCCAGCTGGAGAGTGTAGGTGTCGGCGGTCACTGTGGCGCCATCTTTCAGAGGCTCCCGGTGTCCAACTTCAGAGACCGACCGCCAAACCGACAACATCATTTTCTTCTCGTGAACTTTCCTTCTGACGTCCGGATCCGGTCCTTTCCTGTGTCCACGGATTTCCTACGTCTACTTGGTTACCCAAGAAGAGGACCTTTTCATCGCCCGCGATTATGTTCCTGAGCCCTTCGAAATGGCGCTTTCCAGATATCAAGGAAGTACAGGCTCCTAATCGCTGGGCTCTCTTTTCCTCCGTCAGTTTGTGACGTATCCATTTGCCGTACCTTGCGACTTTCCCGAGCTCTCGAAGATGGCGGTCCACCGTCATGCGGGTGCAGCCCAACCTTCTTGCCACATCCATGGTACTTGTTGTAGGATCGGCTTTGACGAGGTCTCTTAGAGTCTCATCATTAACCTCCACTGGACGTCCCGACGTCGTCGTGTCATCTTCCAAACTGCAGTCGCCTGATTTAAAGTGGGAGAACCATATCTTGCAGGTTTTTGTAGAGACCATCCCTTCGCCGTATCTGCGGCATATACAGGGTGTCTCAAAAAATGTATACACTGTTTGAAAGGTGATAGCTTTGCTCACAGTAATGGTACTGAAGAATAGATGATGATGATAGCTTAAGAAATTAGAAATTTTCTGGCATATGAACGGTATGGAATGCGCCATGCGCTCGTCTTAAATTTTGCGTTTTACACTCGATTGATTGTTTTTGGATACTTGAATGCTTGTCATAATTTCGTCACAAAGTGGCAGGTTTGATTGATCTGCGCTTCCTTTCAGGGTTTAAAACTCAAAAACACACTGTTTGCGAAAATGCAGGATATTATAAAAAAATGCAGGTACTATATAAAAGGTTCTAACATTGCCGTTAGTAAAGCTCTTGAAGGTGTTTGAGATTCATATGAAAGCATAGGACAACGGTATTTCTGCGGCGAGTGGATAGTCAAGATGGCGCCATGCCTCCGCTTGAAACCTCCCATTTCCGACTCGATTGATTGTGTATGGCCTGAATGCTTGTTACAATATTGCTACTACTTGGCCTGATTAACCTGTCCTGTGCTTCTTTTAACGTATAGAGCTTGACAATCACGTGGAATACACGTAGCATGCGAGTTTACTGATTGCAGATAGTAAATGTGAGTAGGAGCCCATGGTGGACTGTAAACGGATCAGCAACCTTTGCTTCGCCGACGATATTGTTCTCATCTCTTCCAGCACGGCAGAAGTCGAGGAAATGCTGAACGAGCTCAACGTAGCAGGTATCAAGATCGGATTCGACATGAATATGTCCAAAATGCGATTTATGGTCAACCAGTGGTGTGACACGGGACTCGTAAGGTTGAACGGAGTCGCTCTACAACAGGTCGACTCGTCTGTCTATCTAGGAAGAGAGCTGAAGATGGGTAACGACCTCCCTCCTGAAATCGCCCGCAGGAGACGCGCAGCATGGGCAGCCTTCAGTTCGATTCGCGAAGTCACCAACCAGGTGAAAGATGCCGGCCTCAGGGCCTCTATATTCAACGCCTCTGTACTGCCTGCGATGTGTTACGCGACGGAAACTTGGCCCGACAACAAGACAATCGCCAGAGCAATGCAAACTACGCATCGTGCACCGGAGAGATGTCTTCTGAGGACAAGCCTTCGTCAGGAATGGCAAGAAGGCCTATGAAGCTCGGAGCTACGGGAGAAGTCGCAATTAGCAGACCCTCTGCAGTACATGAAGAAGTCCAAGTATCGCTGGACCGGACACCTGCGACGAAAGGACGATAGGTCTCCATGTCACAGAATGGGCAGAATCATTCTCAAGATCATTCAGAGAGCGGAGTTTGCCTCACTGGAAGGAAACGGGGGAGGTCGATCGGTCTGGAAGAGTTGTGGTCCCCGTTGAGAAGACCTCCATCCGACAAAGGGACCACCAAAGTATCAAAGTATTCAAGAAATATCGTTATCCTGTGCTTCCATATGAATCTCAAACATCTTCAAAACTTTACTAGCAGCAATGTTAGAACCTTTTATACAGTACCTGTGTTTTTAGGATACACTGCATTTTTTCCAAGTCGTAGTGTGCTTTTAAGTTTACCTTAAAAGAAGCTCAAATCAATCGATACAGCCACTTTATACATTTTTTGAGACATCCGGTATTTCCACAGGCTTCTGCTGCAGAGTGACTTCTATCGAACTCATACAACAAGCAGTGTCAAAGGTGACTGCGGTCACAAGCCATAAATAGCCACAAATGTTGTCTTGTGCAAATCTCTCTGTTATGTTGGAAACCAAGGACACTCCAGAACATTCTCACATCCACTCTGCCACACGGCTCAGAAGCTGGGCCACGTTTGTCGAAGAAAGTGGACGGAGTTTATGTTACATCCTAATGAAATGAGCGTAGGGCGGCTACGCCAGACTTTTGTCCGTTTTAAATTTGAGAAGAATAAAGCACTAACTGATTGACGCACGTCTCAAAGAGATTGGTTAGTGCCGACTGCAGTCCTGTCTTTACCACGCTGAACCAGAAAGTCATCATAGATAGTCTTTATAACTTCGATACACCAGGTTTGACACTTGGAACACGAAAGTCCCTAAAAATCTTCGAGACTACGTAAATAAGGCGTTGCCTGTGCAGTTGAAGAATCTGAACATGAACTTAGACGAGAAGATAGGGCGGCCGACATAAAAATTTGCCAACAACAGTCGGATGTAAAACAACACTGACCGCATTTGTCACATATGATTTGTTCCTGAACTGAAGGTATTCATTGGCGATAAGACTCTGTGGGGCATCGCTATTCTGAGTTCTTCGGAAAACTGCAGACATCACGACCACACATAGGTTAAGAGTGAAAGGCAATGGAGATCCGCGAGAAACTATAAAGCCATAGATTGATTTCATCTGAAGAGACTGACCGGGAAGTAGACTGCTAGCTGGCGTCGTTCCACATGGAATTTGATGGGGGCTCCGAGTAGGACTTAATGAAGTCATGGCAAAAGAAGGCACCTAAGAGCGGTCACATATGCATATATTCGTCGCATAGGAGGGGGGGGGGGGGTGTGGGAAGCACCTTGTTTGAAAAAGTGATCTGAA
>CANDYH010000429.1:0-15527 GCA_947396885.1 Heligmosomoides polygyrus polygyrus | reverse complement strand
CGCGCTTCAGACGTTTGAGGACAATAACGCCTACCGATTTCTGAAGTTGAGCAGCGTCGATTTCTGACGTTGAGCAGCGTGCACTCGGCCACCATTGTGATCTCTGCAGAGAGGAGCTGAAAGGGAACATGGTAAGGAACTAGATGGTCCGATCACACGGCAGTTTTACGAAGGAGGAGGTGCTGAACAGAAGTAGAGGATGAATGATAAAAGCTGGTTTGCGAGATGTGCCACGCACTCCACTTTCATTGGATATCGTGGAGACGAATGCGTATTTGACGTATACGGCGACTTTTGGACAGACAACCGATGGACAATTCAGTAATGTGCCTTTCCCAGACGAGTCTAGTACACACAATTCACAGACCTTCGAAGGATGTTTGATCTTGAAAATTTCTCGACTCTATTGAATCCAGCAAAACCAGAAGTCGCCGTTAACTTAAGATGAGGTAACAACTGAAGGAAACGTTCTTGACGACTTACAAAAGCTCCTATTGGAGTTGCAGGCGTTCCTGATGAGAGAAATCCCTCGATTGTTGGGAGCCTCGTGGCTCTTCGGCAGTCTCCTGATGATCCAACGGCTAACGACAAACTGATGGCGACTACGCTGCACTCTTCGGTCGGTTGATGGAGCGCTTCAGGTACTACCAGGACACCCGCTGGTGAGGCTATTTCCTTATCTTATCGTGGTAGGCGCGACGTCCACTAGTTGGAGATACGGTCGAGCTGTGCTGCCTTATTGGTGAGCCAGTCGTTTTTCTGATAAGCGTTCGATTCCTATGCCATTTCTGAAGGGTTTGTAATGTGAATTCCCTTTTTGTGCGCCTTTAAACTATCATCTTCACGTTTTTTCTTACACTACATTTACATTTACAATACGTTACATTTTCAAAGGGGTCACATTTTATTTAATTTATTCATTTACTGCCGTATTAATTATTTTATTTTTTAGACACCAATGTCGATATATCTATCTATTAGGGGGGAGGGGGCAAAAGTAATGAGACCCCCATGCCGTGTCCATATATCTCGTGGTTGGAGTCTGGTTACGTGCTTATCGTATTTGTATGTTTGTATGCTACTTATTGAAGCCCAGCTGAGAAGTTACCACTTCCGCCCTTTCCAGAAGCATGCCAAAACCGCAGTCTGTCTCATGCCGAAACCCCAGCCTGACGAGTCGACCTGTGTCGCGTAAATCTCGCCCAATTCCCAACCCCGAGCAGCCTGGGCTCAATAGTCATGCAAGATGAGAAGCACATCTTCTACCTTAACCCTGCCAAGCAGCGAGTCTGGGTGAGGCCTGGTGACCTGTTACCGGCCTTCGTTCGGCGAGACATTCACGGCGAGAAGTACCTTTGAAGCTTTTGGGTCTGCACCCGTGGATCGGTTTACCGGAAGCTGTTCCCAAGAGCGCTACGATGAACTCCAAGGCCATGGTAAACGAAATAGAAGAGATGGGCCGGCGACTCGCTCTTATTCATTCGCAGCGCTTCAAGAAGATTTTCCTCTTCGACAACACCGCACCCCATCGGGAACAAGTGATCACGGATAAGCTTGCCCAGCTGGGCTACGTTCACATGCTTCACCCACCGCATTCGCCGGACATCTCTCCATGCGACTACCACTACTTCTTGAGCCTACAGGACTTCCTGGTCGGAAGGGACACAAGAACCCAAGCAGTCCTTGACAACCATATCGAGCAGTTGATCAACACCAGGCTCAAACAGTTCTGGAAGGATGGGATCAGGAAGTTGGCTGAGCGATGGCAGCAAGGTCATTGCCCTTAATGACAATATTCCTCAGCATCGTTGAGTTGTAATTGACTTATAAAGATATAAAGAATTTTTTTCGATTTGTCTCATTACTTTTGGCCCCGCCCCCTAATATTATCAAACCAAATATGTCCTATCGGTAGCAAAGCAATCCATTATTTTGAGAAAAGTTGTGTCTAAAAACTCACCTACACAATCTTATGAAAAAAAACGACTACCTTTTTTAAAACGACCATAAAAACCTTATCCAATTAGATGCAACAATATTGCAATGTCGCTAAAGTTTATTCTAAAGCACTCCGATGCAGAGATTGTCTCATGTTGGAAGACTGCGCCATGCTTTACCGTAACGCATCGAAATGTTTGTTGGTAGTATATCTGCAGTAAACGCGTGTAGCGCAGTCGGAGGGGGCGCCGACGATCGCGTGCACTCGATACCAGGTTCCTGGTTCGGAATTCCCGCCCAGGCCAACCAAGCCTTCCATCTCTCCGGGGTCGGTGAATTGGTACCAGACTTGTCTGGGAAGGATAAAGCGCTGACTTGTTCATCGGCTGGCCACCGCAAGTCATTGTATGGCCAAATACGCATTAATATCGCCTCCACGACATCCCGTAGAAGTAGAATGCGCTGGCGCATCCCAAAAGGGATTGAGTAACGCCGTCCTTTATCCTTTTTATCCTTTCTAGCTGCAGTTTATCCATAGCTGCGTAATGTAATATGGTGCCGTATCCTTTTTTGCAGTTGTTTCCGTTGTCACTATTATGGATATTCCACTTTTCACATTAGACTAAACAGCTTTTTAATTGAAGCTGGACATTTCCATAAATAATAAAGACACTTTGCAAGACACTTCAGACGTACCTAAAGGTCAAGTAAACTCTATTTAATGCACAATTATCTTATCTTTTATCTTCGATTATCTTTTTTTGCAGAAAATGTTGATGGAAATTATTCTTTGCGCCCTGCAAAAAGACTTAAAATAGCTATTGAACAGACTCAAACTCTGCTTGCTGTGCTTACAAAATCGGCTGTGCTTACTGTTTAGCCTCCCCGTTGTAAAAAAAATGCGAGGACGGTTCGCAACGATCTCGCGATGCCTGTCCACAGCTCCGAAGGAAGTCTACGACGTGGTGGTGGTAGGAGGAGGTCACAATGGACTCACTGCGGTTAGTGCATTGCCTATTCGTATCGGAGTTCACCGGGTCCAAGGAGAACAGCTTCAGGCGGCCTATATGGCTAGAGCCGGCAAGCGGGTCTGCGTTCTCGAGCGACGAGCGATTCTTGGTGGAGCTGCTGTCACTGAGGAGATTGTTCCCGGTACGTTTCTCTCTTCTTCTATGTATTGAGTTGCAAACCAGGCCTCCGCCGTTTTTAAATATCTTATTCTGTATTTATCTTGCAGTATTTCGCATAAAGTTGAACCATAGAAAGCGAATGATTGGTTCTATCTGAAGATTTCGCCTTTTCCTGTTTTAATTTTTCTTATCATCAAATGGGCCATCAAATTTGAATGTCAAAAAAAGAAACATGACCTTCGCCGACAGGTCATTTCCTCTGCTTACATTGAGATTTTTCGTAAAGAGTTATAAACCGTTTAAATGAGGATGATTCGCTCTAAAGAACGTCCGCTGAGTTTTCCGTTCATTTTGATTTTTGTTAATCTTCACGGACTTAAGGTAGGGTGTATTAATGCTCAGTAACTTGTGTGTGACTGCCACACGGGTCTTCTTCTGTTCGAACACGAGCCACAGTTAAGTTTCACCTCAATCTTGGGTAATTAAACCACAATTAATAAGCCGATTAAATGCGTTACAATAGTAGTTATAAAAATAGAATCGGAGAGAGGGAGGAGATGAGGAGAGGAGGATGCCAGGAGCGAAGGCTCCGACTGACTTTCGTTGCCTGTGAGCATGGTATTTATGAAGAGCCGGGGAGGGCGGAGCAGGCTGCCATTTGATGAATCTGCCTACAAGTGATATGAACAAGCAAGTGCAGCTCGATCACCCAGCAGATAACGAAACTGAAACTTACAAAAGAATCATAGGATAGGACATGGATAGCATATGGTAAAGGATTAGGGCTTAAGATACAGGTAAAACGCAGGTAAAATACAGGTAAAAGGTAGAGGGTTCCTCTATAGTGTGCCCAGAAGACGTAAATTATTTTTACCAACGGCTGCTATTCCTTGGTTAATTTTTGGACAGCGTTACATGTCGTTCGAAAGAGAAGGTTTTGCTCTACCAAAACGTAGGTTGCGTATTTGCCCATGCTGATTTTTGTCAATTTTTAGCGAAATGCTAAAAAGGAGAAGAATTGCTTTCGCCATTTTTTTCGCATAGTGTCATATGTCATTTCAAGGAGAATATTTTGTCCCATCAAAATATATTGAGAAAGAGCTGTCGGTGAAGGTCATTTTTGTTTTTTGACTTTCCACTTTAATGACATAGAAATTGACAAAAATCGAAAACACTGGAAAATAGAGAAACATATTTTCTGAGAGAAAACGGGATTTTCATTCGAATGGTATATAAAGTTATGCAAAAAACATCCAGTGCAATTCAGAACAAGCTGTAAAAACGGCGGGACCTAGATATATATATTATTATTATTGTTTACTACAGGCTTAAATCCATATAAATAACAATGCAATCAATAACTGTAACTGGTTTCCAACCTAAATATTTTGTACTCTTTTTATTGTACTTTATTGCCACTCCTTGGATCTTGCTTTTAACAATCCACAGTGTTCTACCTATGGCTACGGCCCATGCCTTGGATAAATAAATAAATAAATAAATATAAAGCTGCCCAGTTTGAGTGGTTCTTTTAGGCTTCAAATTCTCACGAGCATCTTACCTGCTGAGCTTGCTCCGCCCCGTCGTCATCAATGATCTGAAACTGAAGGTTGAACAGATCATGTTTTCACTTTATTAAGGAAGTATCTAGCCAGAATTTTAGGAACACGGACTTCGCTACCACATCCGAAACCCCTCCTCCTTCACTCCAATCCGTGACAGTGACAAAAGTCTCCTGCTCGGACTTGACATGGTCGAAAATCAGAAGGAGATAGCCAAGTTCTCACAGCGTGACGCTAAGGTAACTCATAGTTTATCGTTTTCGGGAAGCTTCTGGAAAACAGGGAAGAACGAGAGAGGAGAAGGAGGGAAGTGACTGATTACACGCCTTTCGGTTATGCATCAGTTTTCTACCGCCGACCACCAGGAGAATGACAGTTTAGCTGCTAGAATCGCAAGCCTGGACCCACTGTTTTAGGAGAGTTTTTTGCCTAATAGCTCCTTTTAATAACGCAGTGCCTCCCGATCTCAAGTATTTTTTTGACACACGGGACAAATAGACACGCCTAGTGTCTACATGTCCCATGTGTCAAAAAATGTTTAGGAGGGGGGCACACGCCATAAGCAGTTCAAATTCCCTATTTGTTCTCCACTTCCAGATGTTTCCCAAATACGAGGAGTTCATCGCGAACATCGTGCGAGCACTGGAGCCGCTGATGGACGACGTGCCGCTGAATGTCCACGAGTCATCCAGGTTGAAGATGTTGAAGAATGCCTGGCGCGTGTACAAGACAGGTTGGTTATTCAACACAGGGCAGGGCTTTAAAAATATTAAAAAAATAATAATAAAAGAATACTAAAAATAATAAAATTTAATAAAATCAATAAAATTAAAAATTAAAAAATATGAAAAATATAACACCTCCTTTCTTCACTGGTGGGCCACCGAGGAGATGTTATAATAAACACGCTACTTCGTCTGAAGGGAGGAACGAACCATTCAAGTTTACTGTTATTTCTCTATAATACTCACGTATACTTAAAGCTGCAGAGATCATTTTTGCCATCTTAGTACATATTAAAAGCTCTACTGTCATGGACAGCCCTCTACGAAATACTTTCTCCATCAACTATTACTAGGCTGTCCAGTAATTCCTGTCCGAAAATTTTCAAAATTCTATAATTTTCCCTAGAAGTGTTGTAATATCAGGCAAGTGTAAAAACCTTCTAGAAGGTTCTCCAGAGTTCCACGCTAGGGGTATATATGGCGCAGCCGCCGCGTCTAGCTACCAGTACAAGCTAAAATGGACCAAGGTCGAATTCGTACGTTCGTGTACTACGAGTGGCTGCTGGGCAACGACACGGGCACCGCGGTGGCCAACATCTGCAGAGCGTGCAAGGAGGATGCAGTGTCCCAACGCACAGTCAGGCGCTGGTTCAATCGTTTCGAGAGCGGCGACACGAGCGCTCGAGGACAGGGAGCACAGCGGGAGGACTTCTACGGTGGATGATGACGAAGTCCGTCGCTGTATCAAGGAGAAGCCGGAAGCCACCACCCGTGAACTGGCGACGACGCTCGGCTGCAGCAAGTCCACCATCCACAATCGACTTAACTTACTCGGCTACCACAAAGTTCTGGCGCGCTGGATCCCCATCGTCTGACGGACGCCAACAAGCAGAGCCGCGTGGCCGTCTGCCAGTCCCTCCTCCGAAGGAGACCCAGCAGAAGTTGGCGACGCTCGGCTGGGAGACGGTTGCCCATCCGCCGTATTCCCCGGACCTCGCCCCCTCCGACTACCACTTGTTCCGCCCGCTGAAGCACCATTTGGCCGGAAGAGAATTCACCAACTACGACAACCTCAAATCCGACATCGCGGACTTCTTCGAGTCGCAGCCCCCGGAGTTCTGCCCCGAAGGGCATCGGCGATCTGCCCAATCGATGGGCCACTGTCGTGGATAACTGTGGTGATTATATTGTTGAATAGACTTGTTTTTCAATAAAGTTGAAAAAAAATTAAAAATGGTGAAATTTTTGGACAAAAATTATTGGACAGCCTGGTATTATCAGCGGAATAGCTCGGAAACACTTCACATTGATGGTTGCTACCAGGCGTTCAAATTCAACGGTTAACGATTTAACGAATTTAACGAATTAATGGCATTTTCGTTAAAATCTAGCCCAAAGACTTAACGGAAATTTTTATTGGACTTTTTCCTCAGTAAGTTGATCATTTCCACCCTTACGATTAGTCTTCAATAATGCTACAGGCCTTATGATTCCGATAAGGGCTGTTCCTGAAAAACTGCTATAACTGGAAAGAATATTCTAATGTTTTCATGCTATTCTCCTACCCTTTATGGTACATTTGAATCTTCGGAGATAATGCAATTTGGAGCTAGAAATTTCTTCGCCGAGCCCCCATGCACGTCAACGAATCCACAAAAATACTGGTCTAAGCTCTCCCTAAGATATGCCTATCCTCACCAGGGGTTGCTTATCCCGGAGTACTTTTGCTCGCCACCTCGGGAAGAAGGAAGAGAGAACGTTTTCGGCCGCTGGATTTTAAACGATTTTAGAAAACGCTAATAGCAAAAATTAGGAAAGCTACTTTTCCCAAGCAATAGCACGTTGACAACGTGTCACACCATTTCGGCAGTGTGGGACCGTGTGACACGACGTCGTGTCACGGTTCCGACGTTGTAAAATTCGGATTGTTCCCAGGCACTCGAGCATTGTCCGAAGATTGTATGTGACCGTAGAACAGTAACACAAAACGGTTTTGCAAAGAACTAGAAAAGGGAGGAACTCCCGATTTCAAGATGCCTTGTCGGTGTCATCTTGAATGATAATTTCATGCCTGTTCTTATTACACACCTGTAGATAATTTGTTGCTGAAGGCTTGTTTACTTTTCTGCGTTTGTTGATGTTGAATCGCTTATTTTACATTAGAGCCCTTGAACTTTAGCTGTTGATCAGATAAGGCTTGTCTTGATTTTTTTTTTCATTTGAAATAATGGTTTCCTGCTTATTGTATTTTTTAACGAAATTTAACGAAAGTTATCCGTTAAAAAATTTCGTTCAACAAATTTAACGCCCAGAATTTTGTGTGCACCCCTGATGTGCACTAACTTTTAATCGCCTCGAATTCTACTGTATCGAGTATTTTTGTCTTTGCTATCCAATTAAAGTAGATTTCAAGTGTTAAGCTTTTTTTCCCCTGCAGCCACGCTGTGCAGCACATTTGCTTGTGCTTCGAATGTGTTTTGAGTTTCTCAATTTTCTCCCATTTTTGTAGAGCACATTTTGAATTGATGATCGCTATTATAGTAGATTCGCATATGAGGCGAAAAAATTCCATAGACATCAAGAATTTTTTGCTAGAGCCAAAGCTGCGCTTTAAGGCCCCTGTTATACTCCCGCGGGAGCTTCCGCGGGACGTCCGCGGACGGACAGTGCACCGCGGACGGTCGTCGTCGTGTCGGGGCGGCTAGCGTCGCATAAGAGCGCGTTTCCCGCGGGCGGGAAGTATAACACCCCTCTCGTCGTCTGTCGGCAGCGATCCGCGGACGGCGGGCGTGGCGGGCCGCGACGAGTGGCCCGGCGCAGGGTCCCGACGCGACTTCCGCCCATCCGCGGAAGCTCCCGCGGGAGTATAACAGGGGCCTAAAAGATATGCTTTCTTCGTAGAACTTTTAAAAAAACTGCAGCAGACTGCATGTAAAGTACCAGCGTACTAACCGATAAAAATAACTGTAATAACTGACGAAGAGCGGTCATCGGCTTCTTCTCTTTTTCATTTTTTTTTTGGTTTCATGACATACTTATGGCCACTATTTCACGTGTATGCTGACTTTCTTCTCCCAAGGAAAACTGTCAATAGAGCCTTAGAAGAAGACGAAAAGATTAAGCAAAATCGTTGACATGCACGGCATGAAATTCAATAAAAGCGAAGCAATACCAGAACCAGCAGCCACGCCCTATCAGTTAGATGAGACTCAATGTTGCCTTATCGTAGATCTGAAACTATCGCCTGATGCTGCACGAAAAACCCGTCCAACTTCCCGGAAAACTTGCGGGGAAAAGGAAAGTAGGCTCTTTCTTCGTTTGTTGCTTCGTCTCTACACTTATTTTTTCGCAATGTTTCTGCTTGGTAACGTTTCCCTCGCGTCATTTGTGCATTTCAAACCCACTTATGAAATAATGACCGACAAAAACTGTGAAAAAACTGAATGGTGGAAAGTCTGAATAATTAATGCGTAGCAAACAAGTGCGAGAAATGGCCTAGAAAGTCCAAAAATACGAAACGACTGTATAAAAACATCGCTTTTGGGCACGCAAATAAATTATTCAGGGAGAAAAAATACCAACAATGTTCGGGATATGAGGACGATGTCCACTGCCTATTTCTACCAAATCAGGTAAGCAGAGGGTTTCCTCGGTATGGCAACTACACCGCGAAAGCTCATCCAATAAATTCGACCGAAATGCATTTGCATGAAGAAGAAGTACAATTTCACAAATGATCCATGAAATGTCGTCAACGCAATTTAACGGAATGTTTCGTCGTTAAATTTCGTGATTATTTGTTAACGAAAAATGCCGGTAAATTCGGTACATCGGTAAATCGTTAATCGTTAAACGCACTGATGTCTTCACTTTTTGCCGTGATTGTTTGCCAGCGAAGAAATATTTGCCGTTTCAAGCAGAGTATAAAAAGGACCTCTTTTGATTGACCTTGTTGAGCACATGTAAGCATTTAGGCTTCTATCTCAGAGGTGTTCCAATGTTCTATCCAAGAAGGACCACCTCTACACTCGGAAACTTGGAGAACACTCTCCATCGGCAATCGAACTTTTAGCTCTTCGTCTTCGATCACCACAAATCGAACAACGGCCTAAAAGAAGAGAAATCCACAACTTCCGTGTCAGTTTCGTCCTGGTCAGGATTCACTGTAGCTATTAGGTTGTAACGAAATAAATGGCACTGAACCACTGTAAATTTAAACAGTTAATATCTCGGCTTGTAGGCAAGTTCATTAATCGAAATAAAAACCTTCTGATTCTACACATCTTTGCCAACGTAACACAAGCTTCTTTATCCCAGTAGCATAAAAATCAGAAGTTCAGGAATTGACGAAATCTTCGAAGGCACTTTCGGCGTCCTGTTGGTATTTGAATATTTTCCCTAACAAGAAGTCGCCAAGATGCTTGAAGAAATGGTAGTCTGTTGGGGAGAGGTCGGGAGAAAACGGAGGATGCGGTAGAGCTTCAATGCTCAGCTCATTCAATTTCTGCAACGTCATTCGTGCTACATGGGGCGAGCATTGTCGTGCAGAAGGAGAACTCGCCTTCGGTTTTCCAAGGCCGGCCGGATATCCTTCAACTTTTTCATCGTTTCTTCAATTTCAATGCAGTACTTCTCTGCCGTGATGGATTCACCGGGAGGGAGGAAGCTGTGGTGAATAATTCCCAGCGAACACCACCATACTGTCACCATTACTTTCTTTTGGTGCAATTTCGGCTTCGCAAAAACCTTGGGGCTCTCATCGCTGTCCACCCACTGTGGCGATCGTCGCCTGTTGTCGTACATTATCCATTTCTCGTCACAGGTTACGATGCGATCAAGGAATGGGTCCGTTTCGTTCCGTGGAAGCAGTGCGGACGAGATCTCATATCGTCGGTTTCTTCGCTCCTCAGACAGCTCGTGAGGCACCCATCTTTCCAGCTTTTTGGTCTTTCCAATTTCCTTCAGATGCCGGGCAGCTGTGTTGTGACTGACGCCAAGAACCTTCGCTATCTCCCTGGTACCTTTGTGTGGATCCTCCTCTACCACATCTCTCAGCTTGTCCTCATCAACATCACCAAGCCTCCCACCACCTTCATGTTCTTCCAAGCTCTCATCTCCATTCCGGAACTTCTGATACCAACGATACGCCGTCCGAATTGTGGAACATCCTTGACCGAATGCGGCGTTGATCTTCTCGTCCGCCTCCTTAGCTGTAGTGCCCAGCTTGAATTCATACAAGTAAATGCCTCGGATTACCCTTTTGTCCATCTGCAAAAAGTCAATAAAACTCTAAAGTTTTCCCACTTTTACATAGAAACTTTGGTACTCTCCGGTAGAGCAAAGTTTACGCTTCTAAATGATATGCCACATGTTACGGTTTGTTCTTGATCAAACGCGTAAAGACGCGCCAAAAAAATGGCGCGAGCCAGTGCCATTTAATTCGTTACAACCTAATATTTTCGTCGCCCGATTCTGCTCTATGAGCTACAAAATCTTCGTCACAATCAGTGACTGTTTCACCTCATACGTAGCCGGATAGCACAACGGCGTCTGGCATCATGGTTTCCTCCTACAATTTAGAGGCCTCACTACGTCAGTAGCTAAAGCTGTGCATACGTGTCACAACGCACCGCAAAGGTGCGGAAAGGAGCAGCGGAGGGTGCGGGAACGCGTCGTTGTTCCTACCTCAATCGCGGCAGCCAATCATGTGCTTTGCCTGTGCGGATGAGCCGGTGCCTGTGTGACTGCCACGGTTATTATAGGAGCAACGACGCGTTCCCGCACCCCTGCGGTTCGCTCTCGCGACATGTTGTAATAATGTTGAACAATTATGTGACATGTACGCGCGCTTTAAATGAATAAATAAATAAATAAATGAAATATGAAATTAATTCTGATCAGAACACTATTGAAGGACAAAGTAGGAAGTCGACGATACTGGATCCCTGGTTGGGATGCGCTACGCATTCTTTTTTTCGGGAAACTCTGGAGGCACTTTGAACGCGTATTCAGCCTGAATATCTAGTTGTACTAGCGAACTCGCGCCACCTCAGTGATTCCTTCTACCAAAATGCTTGATCGTTCCGGGACCAAGAAGGCTAAGAAGGCTAATCGCAAAGCACAGCAACCCACTCTTGGAAACTCTGCCAAGTTAATATCCTAAAACCCCTAACTGATCACCATAACTCCCCCACTTAACTAGGAAACGGGAGAACTTACGAACTAGTCGTTAATGTGGCCTACACGCATCAGCCAATCACAGCCAACCAGAACAGAGAACGAACACGCGCCAGCCAATCACGGCATCGACCTACACGCTCGTTCTGACTGGCACGTACCTCCAGACCTGATGCATTCACACCTCAGCATATAGGTCATATTAACGACTAGCACCTTTTACAGTAACTACATACTATTTTAGAAGTATAACAGAACTTACTAGATGACCTACCTTCGTGTAGTCTAAGACATCTATCGGTATCTTCTGTCCCAGCTCGTCAGCAAGCGGGAAATGATTCTGAAGGCGATGATTGATTTCTTTCTTTTTTCAATTAAATTTTTCAATTAAACTTATCAGATTTTTTTTCAGTGAAATTCTAATTTTTCTCTTTTTTCAACGCGTACGACTACGAAGTTAAGATAAAATCTGGCAGCTTTTCCGTGCTAGTCGTTAATGTGGTGTGGAAATGGTCTTGACCAGCAAACACATACTGAAAAAGTGCGCCGTTCAGAGGGCACGTGCCAAATCGGTGCTTTGATTGGCTGCCGCTTGTTTGGTATGTGTTCTGATTGGCTGTGGTTATCTGATCCGTTCGTGCCTCCCCATGTAGGCCACATTGTCGACTAATGCCAAGTTTTCTGCCGGATTTTTGGAGGTGTCACTAGAAAAACTACACATATTTCATGCAGAGTTCGCGTCCATTTCTACTGTGTCATTTCCAGTTCGCCCGATTGGCCTCAGTAACGCTGTCGACTTCTACGAGCTGATGACGGCACCGATCGCCAAGGTTCAATTGAGCATTTCTTTGCAAACTTTGGCAAATTACATGGGTAGAAGCGATAAAAGAAAGCGCGGAATCTTAGGAAAAAGTATAATAGAACCTCAAGCCTGATCCTGACAGCCTGACAATGGAGTGACATTTTAGTGCTGAAAGAAGATATCTCTGATGGTGACCATAAGTATTGACAACTTGCTGGTGAAGCGATTCACGTGTAAGCACAGATTTCAGCACCTGTGAGTTCAGGTCTCGACTGGGACCTTACCTTAAGTTCTGAACGCGGTGTAGAACCATGTCTTGAAGGTATGGAAAACAAACGTCCAAGGAGTTTTCTGTGGCTTTCCATTAAGTTAGATAATTCAAAGTGGGTAGTGATCTAACTTACTGCATCAACTAACTAGGCTTTGCAGTATCATCTACATCACCTGTCTCCCCGTTGATCGTCGAGTTGCTCGAGAATGCGTCAATCTCCATTCATTCTCTCCATTCGTCCGTGTCGCGTGCCAGAGTGCTCCAATAGCTCCTCATCGCCCGAGAGACCCGAAGGACGTCGTATCGTTCGTTTAGGACATTCACGACGAAGTCCGACTAATGCGTTGCTGGGCCTCCTATGTAGTGTTCTCTTGACATCCCGTGAAATCCATTCGGTGACGGCTCTTGTCCAACGAGTGTCTTCGAAGAGGATTACGTGGCCAGCCCGCCTAATTTTCGTTGACTTGGCCCATGTGATAGCGTCACTGGGCTTCGAACGTCGACGAAGTTCGGGACACCTGAGGCCTCCTCATACTAGCGTGAATCGTGTCACTACGAGCATCGTCCTCTCGATTCCTTCTTGAAGCGTCGCTAATCGCATCCTGCTTTCGTATGTCCCAAGGTGAAGCGCATGTCAGAGCAGGAAGAACAGTGGAATTGAATATGTGGGCACGGAGTCGGACGTTCTTCGTCTTCTTCGCTATTTCTCCGACGCTCTTGAAAGCTCCCCAAGCCGCTCGTTTCCTCCTGCTCAGCCTGGCACTAGGTCGTTGGCCATATTGACTTCGCGACCCAGATACAGTATCGGACATGTCTTTTGGTCATTGGCCGAAAAAGCCGCGCCGGCCAACATAGGCCGCTTTGGAGCGTTCCAAAGCGGCCTTTTTGAATAACTTCTTTAGAAATCGAGTACTTGCGAAAATAAACATATATTTGAACTCAGCAGCTCAAGCTCTATCTTTTGGTATATAAATCTCAGTAGAGTTGAGCAATGCATATAGGCCCGACAGAATCAATCGAGTGGGCGCGACAGCTTGTAGAGTGGGTGTTTGAGGACTTTTTTCCGAAATTTCCAGCCGTCTTACTGAGGAATTGTTCTAAGACTGTCCAGCTTGCCTTTGGAGTGTGCCGTGCACAATGCATACAGAATCGGACCTACCAATCGAGTGGGCGCGACAACTTGTAGAGTGAGCGTTTGGGGAGTTTTATCACAAATTTGCAGTCGCCTCACTCAGAAATTGCTCTAAGACTGTCCAGCGAGCCTTTAGAGTGCGCCGTGAACAATGCATACGTCATCGAACCTATCAATCGAGTGGGAGCCACCGCTTGCAAATTGCACACGCGGCCGTGTTCGGAGCGCAATAACTCTGTCAGGTCCGAATCGTTTCGGCTGCAACTCGTGGGTCTTGTAGGCAGTTAAACCTTGTAGTAGTAGGCTAACGTAGAACGGTGTAGCTTATGATTAGGTAAAGTTACAGGGGCGCGAATATGCAGGTTAGCCTTGTGTTACACGATTTTTTCGGAATTCAGACGACCTCTGCAGGAAGACGCGTAGACCTAACGGCCTACAAACGCGTAGGCGAGCAGTACAATTAATGTACTTTATGATGACTTGCTCAGAACTCCCTAGTTTCCTGAAGTGCCTTAGCCCCATCTGCCAATTTAGAGTGGCGGAAGATAGCGGTTAGTGTTTCTTGAGCTCTTGCACGCCCAGATTTGAGTTTTTGACACTCGCAATGGTACTGCTCTGTTCAGCGTGAAAAGCGCTATCGAATGGTGTCAATTTCGGCCGATTTTGGAAACATCGATTTTTCGACAATTTCGCATCGAGGACGAGACCGCTCCAGGCCGTCGCAGACGGACGATGACGTCGTCGAAAATCGATGTTTTCGAAATTGGCCAAGCTTGATACCATTTGATAGAACTTTTCCTGCTGATTTCAACGGTGTTACTAGCAGTATCGAGAACTGTGATCTGGGCGAATAAAAGCGCGGAGAACATCGACTCTCTCTTGCCAAATAGGACGCAAGGGCGTATTCGGAGCGCAGTAACTCTGTCGAGATCAAATCGATCTGGCTGCAACGCGTTGCTTTTGTAGCCAGTAAAACGTTCTAATAGCATGCTAAAGAACATCGATATAGCTTGTGAGTGGACGAAGTAACAGCGGCGCCAATATGCAGGTGAGGCTTGCGTGACGCATTTTTTCCGATTTCGGTGGACCACTGTGAGAAGACGCAGCGAGCTAACGGCCTCAAGAAGCGTATGCCAACAGAGCGCTCAAGGTACTTTACGGTGACGGGCTCAGAACTTCTCAGCTGCCTAAACTGCCTTAGCCCCATCTGCTGTTTTAGGGCGGCGGTTGAAGTTTCCTGCCCTCTTACTTGCCCATATTTGGGTTTCCGACACTCACGGTAACACTGTTTTGTTTATAACGAAAAGCTCTATCGAATGGTTTCACTCTCGACATTTTCAAAAAAATCGATTTTTTGACAATATCGAGGACGTGGGCGCCATAGGCGCAGAGCTGCGCGGGCGATGACGTCATCGAAAACCGGTATTTTCGAAATTGGCCAAATTTCGTCGTGCAAACTTCGTCCAAAATCGTCTAGGCGTTATTTGGGCCGCTGATTAGGAATCCGACGTCCGTTTCTGAAAAATCCGTCGACATCAGCAGGTTACTTCCCGTTTGAGGGTTGTCGGGTCAGGATCACCGATCACCCTCAGTTATCGGTATAAGCGGTCTAGTGCCGTAATCGTCCAAATGTACTTCGGCATCGTGTTCGGCACCCCGAATAGGTCCCCGACCCTACACGAATTTTGAGCAAAATCGGTGATCCTGGCCCGACCACCCTCAAACGGGAAGTAACCTGCTGAAGTCGACGGAATTTTCAAAACGGACGTCGGATTCCTAATCAGCGCCCC
>CANDYH010000428.1:0-16521 GCA_947396885.1 Heligmosomoides polygyrus polygyrus | reverse complement strand
TGATTTTCGTTAATAAATAGAAGAACTTAAAGCCTAAAATAAAAAACTTGAAGAATAAATTAATGATTAACGTAATTAATTAAATTCTTAGGCATTATCTCTTCGAGAAAAAGATAAAAACATTACAAATTTGGAATTAATCCTAGAATAATGTAAAAAAGATACAGGACGTTCAAGAACAACTGATTTCAATTCTAGTGATCAGAATATATTTAGAAATCCATCATCTAGTGAATTAAGCTCTAGGGGTCTATTAGTAGATAAAAAATGCGCCCAATGACATCATAATTAAACACATCACGATCGTAATTACGAATTAGTATAACAAACTAATCTTAATATAATGTAACATCTGTATAATCTTCTATATTTGGATAAGAATAAGCTAAAGGAAGGTATAAGAATGTTATAGAGACACAGCCATATTAAACTACTACAGGATAAGTAAACTTATTGGTCAGCAAATAAAAGAAAAATTAAATGGTTGGAGATGAATATGATCATTAAAATATTTAAATAACGATAACAGAAGATGATTTTAATGCGAAACTGACTAGAAATACAACTATAACTGATGGCCCAGAGAGAAAATTTATTGTTCAAGGGTTTCATGATAATTTTTCAACATATTAACAACATAAACAATGTAATATCAACTATAATTATTCTGCTAGTATTCCTAAAAACGATTCAAACTTAATACGTTTAAGCCAAAGCCAGGAATACTTAAATGAAAATATTGTATTATAAGAATTAAGCGATTAATGTACATCTTTTATATCTCCTATGCATACGAATATATAAACAATTGTCGGAAGCGAAGCATAATCTCTTATTGATAAAAATAGTCTCTAATTATAAATGTATGATAACCAAGATGATCTTATGACTTCATTTGCAAAATAAATACTTAAAAATATACAAATCTAACCGAATGATCCCGTTTATGTAGGAGCAATTTTGCCATGGATGTTTGACTTAGAGTAATCGCATACTTTATTGATCAAAAAGTATTGTGAACTTGAAGAGATAAATAAATAATTATCTTCTGAACGCGCTTAAATTTTAAGAAATTTTATACAGCAGAGAGAATAATCTAATTTTCTTAAACAACAAATATAAAAGCTCAACATTGAACATTAAGTATATTAAAATTAAATGTCGTAGGAATTATAAACAAACAATAACAATTATGAGCAGTTATCATATGAATTTCATTGTCTCTAAACAAAGTAGAAAACATACGATTCGTAGTAGATGTAATATTAAACTTAGATCATGAATTTAGAAAGTCAAATTAAAGTACTTAACGAATAGATAGCTTTTAGTAATAATAAAATTAACAACTTATTGGGTGAAAATACGAGATTATAAAAGAAAATAACAGAGTAAAACACTGCTGTATTGAGCCGTCCATCATCACGTTTAGACAGTTCAATGATCGTAGATTTAAACGAACAAATAGAAATAAACGTATTAAATGCAAAGATAGAAAAATCATAGACCGTAATGTAAATATAGAAGATGGAAATCTAAACGTTAAACAAACAATTTTAGGACCTTAGTTTCCGTAATGTCGAGTTGTAATCAGAACTTAATCGTAAATTCCATAAACAGTATATCTCTAACGGTAAGGAAAATAATGTGGTAGAATCATTGCGATAGCAGTTAGACTTTTCATAAAACCAGCTGCATAAATATTTGGACGATATTAACGCAAAGAATTAATAGTTAGAACTGTTAGAAAATCAATTAAATGATTTAAACAAGTAAATAATTCAAAAGGAATAAGATATAGTCGTACTGAAGAGACGAGTATTATCAATGAATGAGAAACAAAAACGAAATGAAGAATATATGTCAAAGTATACATAAATGTCGAAAAATATGTTGGAGAGATGTTATATTGTTATGTAAGAGAAAGAAAAACTCATTGACTAGGTATCTAATACTTAAATTAGTGGAAGGATTAGTTAAAATTCTTCCCGTATAAATAAAAAACGATCTGGAATGTAATAGATTCTATAAAACAATTCAGCTAATTAAATTGTGGTTTAGGGGAATAATGAGAACGAAGAATAAACGTTATAATCATCTAAATAGCTAAGCGAAACTAATAAAAAAGAAATCAAAAATGAGGAATAAACCATACCTCCTGAAATAATTAATTCCCCCAATGGTGCATTAGATAGTATTTAGACTACAACATAAACAATGGAAGGATAGTGGAAAATACCACCATCAGCTTACACACCTTAAAATCGTTCAGATGTATCTCCAACTTAAAAAAAGTTAAATAGCTAATAGCCTCGGTAAGATATTACTGATGACAAGGTATATCATTTATAATTGCTTAATTCAAGTAATGCAGTCATAAGCAGAACTAATTCTGTTCTAGGGAATGATGGAGGAAACTATAATATTTAAGACCAAACGTATGATGTTTGGGAACGTATTACGAATAATTAGTTCCTCTACTCAATTTAAGATTTATATAAAGACAAAATATAATTAGACAAAATTGAAGATATGATAATTTTAGAAGGTGATAAAAAGATAGATGAATTCTTAATGCAAATAGGCTCAGAATCATAGACTGTAACTGTAGAGAATAAAAGGATATAAACGGAGTAATTTTAAACTTAAATTGAGCTAATAGATGATTATTAATAAACGGAAGAAATAGGAAGATCGATATAAGTTTAAACTATATAAACAGCATTTGATTTAGAAAAAGCTATTTAAGATTTAGAAAATAGAAATGACTATCTAGAATAATAATTACAAATTTACAAGGAAAGTAAAATTGCTAGTGATCTTAGCTAGATGAAGAGTTATTAACAATTTTAATAACAATAATAATAGGCCGCAGAAAGTATTAAAATGATGATGGAAGACGTTTTTGGTCATAAAATGCAAAATGAATCATTAAAATAATGGAAATAAACACATATATGTCCAACAATTGAAACATTTTCTAATGAAATAGAAAAACAAGTTTAGAAAAAGCAAGAGGAGTTTATGCAGCTTCGTAAATAATATGATATTGAGTTAGAAAATGATATGAAAGCTAAAAACGAAAAAATTGCACAACTACAAACATCATGCATGAAAAGTATTGAAATAATCACCAATTTTTGTCAGGATGATATTAAAACAAGCAGATTAAAACAATAATCTGGCATAAATAATAGACTTTAGCGTGTAATAGAAGGTATTAATCGCATAGAAATGAAAGTACTTACAGCAAAATAACATGCAAAACACCAATAGGTATTAATAGCTATTCTTAAAAACGTCGTATAGAGTAATGGTGAGATAAAAGGAATATAAAATATTACACTCTCTAAATAAAGTAATCAATATGAATAATAAAGTTAAGATATAAATTTAGGTATGGATGTCGATTAAAACATTCAAGAAACTGTTAGTAATACTATTATTGTGGATGATGATTAATAAACGCACCCAATTACTCCTAATGTTTAGGAAGATTAATATAGAGATTAATCAGCTATCAATGAAGTGTCTAATGATCATATTGAGAACGTCATAAACTAAACTAAGCATAAATCTTAAACTTTTGATAAAGATAGCTGGGATTAGCTTGCTAGTACCATAGTCAATGCCTCTGCCGATAAATCTGCAGACGAGCTAATAGAAGAAATAAAATGCGGTGGATTTAGTCATGATATATAGGTTGTTGTTGAAAAGATTCGCAGTTCAAGACCATCATCAGTGCTTAGTGGTGGAAAACCAGGTGAATATGTGAACGGAACTATTTCAGCATCTTTCACGCGTCCAACAAGTAGTCTCTAAATCTAGTATAGAAAACTTGAGCCAGAGTAAGAAGAAGAATGTTTTGGCGAAGAAGCAGAAACCGTAGAAGGAAATCATGATCTCGTCATTGTTACTGGTAAAAAGGCCAGAATGTCAATTAATCAGGCATCTCCATAGAAATAAAATTAGGAAAGATCAATGCATAATAGTAGCAAAGAATCAGGAAATATAGTTGTTAACGTTGGCGTATAATGCACTCAAATATCATTAGAAATGATAAATCAATTACAGGAAGAGCTAGGTAATATACGTGAGCTAGCTAATGATGCAACCACAACTTCAAAATCTTTATAAAAGTAACTTGATGATGTCTCAGAATTTAAAAACAGACTTGCTGAACATATGAAATTAAAAAAAGAACACGAACAGTTAATGTACATGATAAGAAACCAACGCTCTTATATAAGCGACTTAGAGGCTGAGATTTTTAACCTCAGAAACGAAAACCGGGTTGCTCAGGCGAATCTAGAACTTATTTTTGGCCCCTAAAATAATAAAAATTCAATAATTTCTGACGCTGTCAAAAAGAAATGGCGTATTAGGCCAACATCTGCCCTTATTGCTATTAATTAGGAACAATAACTCATTGATGGAAACTAATAGTAAATTCTTGTTCAGAAAAGCCAAAGTACTAGATAAAAAGGTGATAACAAAAGCTATTTTCTTAATGAATAACCTTAAAAACGAAATAATAAATAATTTAGACGTGCCCCTTCGCGATTTTGACATGAGTTTGCTTTTTTAATTTTAGATCAGAAACATAATTTTATCATTAAAAATAAATACTCAATTAATATAATATACACATCTATTGATTAGTAAATAATATGTCCTTAATTTATATGCGTCTATAATTACTGCATTTATTTTAAGATTGATAAACTTAAATTAGGAAGTTGCGATAACTAAAAATAAAAAAATAGAATCACATTAATTTTAACAACGAAAATTTAATTTCATGCTGTTTGATTTAAATAAAGCTTGAAAGTTTCTCTACTTGTTATGCACGCTATTAAATATTATTACATTTGCGAGTTAACTATTTAAGTGAACGTATATTCTATTCAATGTTGTTTTTTAACTAGATACACAATCTATTCTATTCTTTGCTCTATTATGGGGTTATATTTTACTATATTTTTTTACTTAACTCTGGCAGCGGAACTAGCTTGTCACAGCTATATTTTATTATATTTATATTTTTTGTGTTATTGTTATTGGTTATAACACTTTGGTTTCTAGTTGTACGCTTCATATATCGAGTACTAAGCGATTTGGTTTGGTGTAATTTTCATACCACATACAGCTAAATTCCCGTTTAACAATCTTTTTATAAAGATATATAATACATTTAAATTATCCTTCCACTACTTTTTCAATAAATGAACGGGGTCATGACAGATAAGATTATGTATAATCCATTAATTGAGTTGTAATAATAAGTAAATAAAATATTACACACATATAAATAACAAAGCGGTAATGAAGAATTGTTTATGGCTTAGTTTAAAGAGGACTAACCATGTTTATTAGGAAATAGTTAATATCCGGGGGACCAGATGTATAATGCTTTATTACGTATGGGTCATGAGCTAGAGATGTCTCTCAATGAGTATGGACTCTCAATTTACGCGCTACCATTGTACAAGAGGTATCTGCAGTGTCTGTATGCGATGGCGAGCTTTAGATCACATGAGAGCGCTGATCTTGGAAAGATAGCACTTGGAGCATTTCGAAAGTTATTGTAGAATATACCATTAATTTAAGATGATTTAGTTACGCTGTATTAAACGAACAAATTAACAGAGCCACTAGGTGATGACGTTCTAAAGAGATTTCCCGCATATGTAGAAGAGTGGTTGCGAGCACCGCCATTAGAGCGTGTACGTTTAGAGTTCGTTTATTTCGATAATGAGCATTTTCACTCGAGATACCGTGCTACTCGTGTTTAATATTAATTACAAAACTTATTGTAAGGGTTTCAAGCATCAGAATTGGATACATCTACAGGAAGATATTAAGATTTATTGTTAACAGAATAGATGATGGAACTATATTGTGCATGCGAGCTCTCAGCTTTGAGTACTGCCCCATACACCGAATTTATGAGAGAATTTTTCAGGTTTTCGGTATTAGAGACCTATGGAAGAGAAAAACCAATCTCATTATAATCACATATAGCAAATTTGGCTAGTGTAGAAAAAGGTATGTTTTTTTTGCAAAGAAATATGTTTAAAGAAAAAATTGCATCATAAGCAATGCTCTCTTATGTATTACGTAGAACTGGACGTCCTGAACTATGCTAATACATCTGCTATGGTCTATATACTCATTGGCAATAGAACAAGTAAGATAATTTTTAAATTATAAAATTCTTGATATTCATGGCGTTATAGCAAGGTAACAATATATAAGAATAAGAGTTGGTTAGACAGTTTTTAGCTATTTTTAGTGCTGAAGAAGTAGTAGTTGGTTATGGATATCAGCAGTTACGAGAACTCATTAGCATGTATGCAGTTAACGGATTTTAACATAATCTTGATATTATCAAATTTGTCTCTGAACATCTATATTTTACTGAAGCTGTTTTTGATCTTGGATTAAAAGATAATGAACTTTTTGCAAAACTTCATTTACTTCAACAATCAATCCTAAAATAAATTTATATCCGGTTACATTCTCCTTAGAATAATATATCAACACAGTAAGAAATATAAGAGATAGAAAACTACCTAAATTCATTGCTCAATCGAGGAATACATATGAAAGATACTTCGCTTCGGGAATATTTATGTTTAAACTATGGATATGAGAAATAATTTATTTTAACGACTAATTAATAAAGCTGCTTATTATCTGACATTTTCGATGAAAATATATAATCATTATTAATTAACGCTAGATTCATATTACTTAATGAAAATATACTTAATTATGAAGAGTTAGAAGCACAATTGATTGGCGTTGAACTTTCTCAATTTCAGGATATAGTAATTGCACCCGATAATGGGTAAGTAAACAATTTGTTTTCATAACACTATTTAAATAGTGTTCTTCATTAGTAATATTAAACATAAGACGGACTAAATCAAAAGTAAAATAGTTTAATTAATAATGATTAGATGTAATAGTCTCAAGAAAATATAAATTAATAAATATAGATACTGGAAGATGTATTTACTGAAATAGAAACAGACAACGCTATATGGCCATAAGGAAACAAATTATCATTTTAAACAACAACTAGATAACTAGAAGTCTTAGAGTATCCTTCAACAACACCTGCGATTTTAACGTCGTTCCTTGATGAGTGTGCAAAGAAGATCACACACACCGATCCTAACAATAGGAATGAATGGGGATGTATAGAAAAGGACAAAGGTGATGATTCTCTGCTGTATAGAACAATATACAATGTACTTACATTTTTTGATTGAATATAAATTAAGGGTTTTTCTTCTATACTGTATGTTTACAAGATGGTATGAATCTAGTATTGTTTGTAATAGCTTGAATTTATTATTTTCTTATTATTTCACTTCATATCAAGTATGAATGACTATGCAATTAATTGTCAATAAGATATAAAATAAGACAATATTATATAATTATAAAATTAAAATTCACTATTAACAGAAGAATAGTAGCTGTTATATAATACGAGTAAATTTTTTGTAATTTATGAGCTTTTACGATCGTACAATACATAATTAGTAAATTAGGCATTATATTTGGTGACAAAAATGTTTACTGATCAAATTTTAGTAATATAAACATTAGATAATAATAAACAATGTTACAAATGTTAAGTTATTGATATGCTTATACTTGTTTTTGCATAACTAAAATGTGATGATGTTTTATACACAACCTTATTAGAATTTGTGATCAATTATATTAATAATATTAGTCCAGAAATCTTGTTATCGCAATTTCATAGTAGTCTATTGTTTAACTTACCAATTTGTATTTTCGAATCACCTCTACCAGAATCCTCAACGTAAATTAACAATCAAAATGTAGTACAGAACTATGTAAGCATCTAACGATATATAGAGACATGTGAGGATGAAATAACTCAGTTTATTACTTATGATAACATTTATTTATAATGTATATTATTATCGTAGTTTACCCTACAAAGACGATTACTTCGAGCTAAAGACATATATAATGTTGTTACTAAATAGTTAGAACGTCGTAATCATGACTTTAACATGGCGCTTATGAACAACATGAAGGTTATAGATAAATTAAAAAGTTGGTAGCAATCAGAAGAAGGGAGATATGCGGCTAGTATGTACAAGAAAGGAGTTTCAATTTAACTATATTAAGGAAAAAATAATAAGTAACATTCTAGACATCAGATGAATGATGTGTGTTATATAAATCCACCAAAAGATGTTGTGGACCTATTTATGGCAAAGAAATTAGACGATGAAGATGCAGTTAACCCTATGACAACATATACAAAAGCTTCTGAGTATGAAAACCTTAACATTCTTGATAGCAACCAGATATGCTGGCAAAGTGAAACAAAGGGTCAAGGAGGTCAGGAAAATGCTGGCTGCGCGGAAAATAATCTCTTTTACTTTATGATTCCGTAACGATAAAATCTATTCTAAGTATAGACAGCGAGTTCTTTCATTTGCGCTGTCAGAATCCTGGAAAAGGCACTGAAGTCACAGTCATTGTGGAATTTGAAGGGTAGACGCCTATATTTCTCTAAGAACCACCTTACTTATTTAATTTATGAAGCATATTAATATATAATAACGTGTTTCTTTACGTTACACATTGATTATGGCTTTGTTGATGGTGTTTTAGGTGCAATTTTCAGTTAGGAAGTACAGAAGCAACAATTTGAATTTGCAAAGACTCTGACACAAAACCCCACCAGCATAGAATGTTTGTCGGAATTATCAGCGAGTTTCAAGCTCCGATTTTTCTCCGACACGAATTTTCTGTAACTATTATGTATATATTTATAAATGTATAGCAAATAAAAACATCTTACAGGTCTAACTACTATTTATAGACTTCTTTCGAATCATGCGATCTGTGAGACGGACAAGGTGTTTGTGGGAGACATTGATAAATTTTTAAATAGTGAAATAGTGAAACAAGCAATTTAGAACATTTGCACGATTTTAATGACTATTTCATGTTTAAACATAGAAAAATCGATAAAAAAATAAGAATTGATCGAATTCTCCTTCCGTCCCTTCGTCGTCGAGATGCTCTTCAGTTTGAAGGATGGCGACGCCCTTCAGTTTATAACATTCGATAAAATAACGGCCATTTAAAAACACATGTTCCAATAAATTTCCAATATTTGTGGTGGTCTGGACGCCTTCGACATCTTCAAATCGGGATGGAACTTCGTTCACGGCACTAGTTGATTAAAAATTAAATAATAAACGATCTATCTACTTAATTAAACACTTCGAGCAAATAAAATCAATTTTGTTATTTTTTTAAGCGTTTTAAAGCAGTAATAGCTATTTTAAAGTCAATTTAAGTTAATTTAAGTAACGTTAACTTATTTTAACTAAATTGGAATTAACTTTAAGTCAAAAATAGTTCAAGCAACGTGTAAAATACTAATTGTCTAGTTATGCTCCCCAGCCGAGTCGGTCCAGTTTATATTTAAGCTACATTACTCGTTTTTCTAATTGCTTTTCCTTGATGCTACACATATCTCCATGTATTCATGAGCCATAAGTTCTATGGATGCTTTCTCGTAGTACTATCTGTCGATTAATAGTTCATATAATTCATCATTTGATACCTCTATCGTTACTTCTATATTTTCATAACTAACGTTTCTGATTAATAACTTTTTGTATTAATTTTATTATTTCTTACCTTCCTCGAAGCGTAGTTAGGCCGGTTGGAACTGTATAAGCGAATCTCCTTTCTTCAATTCCGAAATACCTTTTTCACCACTTTCTTTTGCCAGAATCGATTTTCTATGTTACTACTCATGATCTTCCCCTTTGTTACCTAGAAAACCGGAATTTTCTAAAGATTTGTTAAAGTCATCCAGTTTTTCTTCAGTGGTGGGATCAGTGATTTCTGGCAAGTTGTATTAGGATTCGAACTGGGATTCTTCATGAATGGTGTTTTCGTGAAGTTATTTCCTTTATTGTTTGGTTTTGGAAATGAGAGCAATAGACTCCTTTTTGTCTTGGGCGTTAAAGTTAGAAGAAGTACACACGAGTTGTTGTTCTGTATTTAACTCTTATTACTTCATTTCTTCGTATAAATCAATTTTATTAAACGTAAGATCTGCAAGCTATGACGACAACATCTCCGTCAGGTCGCTACCCTCTTTTTTTTGCTCTTATATAGAGGTAACAATATCTTATATTTAATCTACTGGATTATGCTGCTACAAAAAGTTTTATGTCAAGTTCTTTTGCATCTCCGTAGCCTTACTTGGGGTCGTTTGTTTCGACGATTTCCGCGACGCTATGCTGTCTACACGTCCTATTTCTGTCTTAGGTACATTGGATATAGCTTTCCTACCCTCATCTACGCTGGATCCTTGGCTCGTAATCACCTCATCGCAATTTATATTCGATATGTTACATTTCAATAAATCAACATCATTTTATACAGGAGTATTACTCGTTTTTCTACCAGCATCATCTGACTGTGATGCTTATACATTAAATACAAATTGCTTAAAACTAGAATTACCTTGATTTTACAATTATTGATTTTAATTTTTCATAGCCTATATGGAATTAACTAAGGATTGTATGTCTGAAACGTTCATTATCTTTTATAATTTAATAATAATCGACTTATAGAGGTCATTTTAAGCTCTGAGCTATTATAGTTCAAATTAGTCTTTTTTCTTTTCGAGCACTTAAGATTATGTAAGCATTTAGGACCGGTATATATTTTATTATTATAACAGCTAGGAGATGCTGAGCATTTTTTCATTAATTTATTAATTAATGTTTTTTTGCATTTGAGCATTAATCATTAAAATATGGATTGAGAAGAAACACAAGTTTATAACACATTATACAGTTATTAATTAGAAAATAACTTTCACAATTATCTATGAGCAAAATAATCTAGGAACTAGTCACTATAATCTTATAAACATATCATTGTTTAAAAAATAAAATATTTGATTATTAAGTATTTTTCTGTTTCACTGGACCAAGCCATCGTTTCAAAATGAATTAATAAGAAAATGATCATAAACTAAAATTTACGTATTATTATATGAAAAATATATTATATGTTGAATTTTATGTTATGCATTAATCTCTTGACGTATAGTTTGATAAAGAAACTCTAACATTAAATATTGATATTGATTAAAAGAAATACGTATACATTTTTAACTTCTTGTGACAGAACTCATATCAGTTGTCCCAAGTAAGTCACGACATAAGTTTTTATGTTCGTTTAAGTACGATCCTCCTCAAGTGTATGAAATATTTTAAAACCAAATCATTAATAAGTAAAACAAGTAAGAAAAATACGAAATGATGGATCAAATAGGCTAGGAAGATGCTAGAAATGATATATAAAGTGTGCTATAAAATATTTATGAGAATGCCGATGATACGACCAAAAAAAACATGATAACCAGTTATCAAGAGTCAAAAGGTTAAGTAATAAGCACCACCTGGGATAAAACAAATCACACTTCCAATTAATGATAAACCACCCCAATGAGTAATTTGCAAATAAATTTCTTCAGTATAATCAATACTTTAGATACAATGTTCGTAAATCTAAGTAACGAGGCATGTATTGATTATGAAGTTAAGGAACGTGCTGTACACTGTTAATTTTTATTCGAGTAAAAATTAAAATTAGACTTTAAACTAGATAACAATCATATCAAGATACGAGTTGCTGGCGACCTAGTATCCAAAAAGAGTATTCGAAACGCAGTACAAATATAACTATCCAAGATTTTAAACGATGGTATTGGAGAAAATTAAAACGATATTGCCGACTAAGTTTATAACTTGGTTAGTGACGTTATTTATGAAAAATTTAATGCAAATAATAATATATAACTTGCAAGTAATGATGTTTTAAGTAATCAGAATGATATTTAAGTAATGAACAATTAAAAAAAACTCAATAAACTGACCAAACAAAGAATACACTATATTGTTTAGTTTATGATTGCACATATGACAAACGTTTCGGATGATGATTATAATTTAATATGTGATGAATTATAAAGGCTTAGGCTTATCAACGAATAAATTCCACGCAATAATTTTCGTAATTATCCAATTTCATCTGATTATCTAAATAGTCTAGAACTACACACACTCCCAAATGTTTTATAACGTTGCTTATAATCACCAGTTATTATTCCGAAAAAATGGCATTATAAGAACAATTTTTTTGATGACAATTTCGAGATCGTCAACCTCCTTGGATCCGGAAGCTTCGGGCGCGTTTATCACGTTAGACATAAAGAGACAAGGCGTGAATATGCAATTAAGAAAATATATCTATCCGATACATAGAAATAAGACACATAGCAAAATTCGAAGAATACAACAATCGAGTATATATATAAAACTCTTCAAACATAGGCTCAGGAGTCTAACGATGTCTTTGACTTTATAAATGAGTTAAAGTTGTTGATTCATCTTAAACACCCGAACATAGTCTAATATTACAACGCGTGGATCGAGGTGGAAAAAGTTAAATATGAGAGCATATAATAGCGTTATGAAGCACAACTAGATGACCTGACGGAATCTATGTTATAAAAGAATGACTCTGAAGCAGAAAGCAGCGATTTGACAGCTACAAGTGAGCAAGAAGAGTAAAAAGAAAAAAGTGAAAGCGTGGACTCGACAGTGTCGTGGTCGTCGATACGGACGAGCTGTTAGACGAGCGAGTGTTACGAGTTCAACACAAGTGTGAACAGCACTACGAACATAGAAAGCAGCTCATGCAATTACCGGACTTACGGCTCATGTGAGTAGTTGATGTCTAAGCAGTTGAAGGAGACGGTCCCTGCATAAACAAAGGTCATTCCATTGTGTAACATCGTTCACATTTAGATGGAACTTTGCGAGAAGAAGTCGCTATTCGATGTCCTGTATAAACAAAACTAGGACTTTCATGTTTCGGACTAAGAAACTCAAAACGATGGACTTTTGGACCAAATACGGAACAAAATAACAGTACAACTGGTCGAGGGCCTCTGGTACCTGCACGACAACGACGTCATCCACTACGACATCAAGCCAGAAAACGTGTTCATCTCTGGGAATTCCTATGGTGCAAAATACGGCGACTTCGGTGTCTCTCTTAAAGGCGGAAAGGAAATCAATTAGAGACGTGGAACTGCCCCCTACATGGCTCCTGAGCTCCTTGGCCTCTCGACTGTTTCTGGACCAGAGACGTCAGCACCAGCCAGGAAGGCTGACGTCTACTCGCTAGGCATCGTCCTCTTTGAGCTTTGGACCTCTAGACCTTCCAACTCCTCGAACGACCGAATGACTCACATCTCTCTCATTCGTCAGAGTTCTGAAAATCTGAAAATTTTAAGTGAAAGCCATGACTTTTCACTTCAAACTATTAAAAACATCGTTTTACAATTAGATAACACACAATAGCTTTCAGAAGACGATATAAATAAATTTTGCGAAAAGGTTGTGAAGCTACGAATAATGCACCGGAACGTCTTCAACATCATTTGCCACATGCTTTCTCCAGATCATACAAAAAGACCTTTTATCGACGAAGTCAAAATGAACCCCTTCATTTTTAAACAATTGCAAAGAGTTTCCGTTATAGAAGACGTCTAAACACAGATTTAACGATATCCCGAAAAAAGAAAAACTTTAATTAATTACATCATTAAATAACGTCTTGATGAACTTGAAAATTAATTCATTAATGATACTAATGAATCTCATTCTAATAAGTAACTCAGTTCCCGATACAGTAATTAAAATCCGATAATTGAATCCATTTTATCTGAATTAGATGAAAAATGTAGGATTCAAATAAATAATGAATAATTAGAGTAATATATAAGGTTTAATTCATATTAGCAATTTCGAAATGTGAAAGAATTTAAGTCCCTGATTTAATAGCTGGAAGAATATTTGTTTTTAAGTAAAAGTAAAGCGGAATTGTACTTATTATGTGCTGGAAATACTTTAATTTATTATTTGTATAATAGATTTTCGTCCAATTTATTATTTCTGAATAGCGGGATAAGGAATGAAATTTAAGTTATTTTAAGATATGAAAAAGCTTTTTCGGAAGAAACGGTAATGAATAATTCTGACTAATTCATTTTATTACTTAATTCGTTGTACAAAGCAAAGAAACGGTAATTAGGCAAAAAATATGTTAACGCCCATCTTGCAATTCAAGAAAAAAAAATTAAATTACTTTCGTAAATATACCAATTAATGTTAAAAATGTTAACGATAATGATATTTAAGGTGAAATATGGAATGTTTTATCATCATTTCAATTCAATTTTTACGTATCTACAGGAGAAGAGTTCCTTCTTTGTTATGGTGGTGCCTATAATTAGTACATTTAAATAAATATTTTACTAGACAGTTTCAGTTGCGACTCTGTTAAGCAAAAAGATGGATGAAAGTTGGTTGATGAGCCAAAATACTATGAAATACTATAAACTATTCTTACACATACATAAATATACTTTATGTATAATAATACATTCTAAATATATAACTGTATTTTCCATTAGATGATTTTAATCTTTACTTGAATTATGTTATATTTAAACTATTTACTTTACTGCGTTATGTTATTCGCTATATTATGGTGTTTAACATATAATTTGCATCTTTTCCAATCCAATGTCCACAGAAGATAAAAAAACTGTGCTTGTTTTACATGGATTTCTTTAAACAGGAGAACATATGTCCTTGAAAACTGGACAACTAAGAAAATTGGGAAAAGGATATAGTTTCGTGTATCCGGATGGAGCAATAAAAATTGAATCAGTAGGCGATAAAATTGAATACAGCTTTGAATAACGCGTCATACTTAGTAGCGATAATAATAGGAATATACCTGAATCTGCGGAATAAAGATATGGGTGGTTTTCTGTTAATATTGATGATTATACATAAATCCCAATAGGTCTTGAAGAGTCGCTTCAACGTCTCTAAAATCTTTTATCAGAATATAAACCAAGTCATATCATTGGGTTTTCGCAAGGAGCAACATTAATTTTATATGCACTGACTAAGAAGATAATTGATGATTAATATAAGGTTGCTGTTGTATCACCTTTCTATCCAAATAATAATAATTGGTTAGAAGGAAACTCTGAGTAAATCTACATATGTTATGGCACTACAGATTAAGTTACAGGAAATAATGATAACTCTAGTTATGCAAAACTTAATGAAGATTACCCTAACGCAGTAATATACACCTATGATGGCGGCCATTATATTCCTGCTGATAAAAACGCCAAACCATTTTGGCAAAAATTTTTCGCCTGAAATAATGAACAATTTACAATAATTATATAGCTAAATGTGATAATAATAACACAAAAAAATCAAATTAATATCCCAATATCTTCTTTAGATTTAGTATTCTTGCTTTTACTCATACTTTTATTCAACTATAATTCTAGTTCATCTTCTTCAACTTTGTTTAATTACATTATCATTCCTATTTATGAATCTAATAAATATCCATACTCCTTTGCAAGTTCTTTCTTTTACTTTGTAGTTGGCAAAAGATGTTGTGTCTTCGATATAGGTCTATCAAGAGAAGATGATTTAAAAAGAGGTTATATCATATCAGTTTTTGTTGTTGTTTACATTGTTGAAAGCTAAAACAGTTCTTATGTTAATGTCATTGAAAGTTATGATTAATCTTACTTGTTTTTTTTATCGTTAATATCTGTATCTATTATTTAACGTGTCTATGTTAAATCCACAATTTTAGTAACCTATGTTTAATCTAGAATATAATTTTACATTCCATCATGAACTATTTTGTAAAATCTTAGCTTGCTCAATCGTAACTTACCTTGACAACGCTTAAAAGTTATCATATGTAATTAAGGACACGAAGTTAAGTATGCATCAGGACTAAATACACAATTATCGAACTATACATCTCTTACTGATGGACTACTTGGTTTTAATTGTTATTCAGAAAGCTTAGTTCACAATTACGAAAATTGAGGTATAGCAGTCTGGATGTAAAAAACTACGGATACCTCTCCTATCTGAAGAGGTCGATAAATTCTGGCTTGCGCTGGTCAGGCTAGTGCGGGAGATCGCAGCAGGACGTGACGGTGATGACATACGGGTGTAGACGGAACCAGTCGTAGCTGCTGAGGTCGTAGGGGAAGTTCACGGTGTACTCGCGCATTTTGGACGGTGCATCGGGGCCGAGGTCGCAGGACCTGGGCATTGAGTGGTGTGTGATGTGCGAGTGCCATGCTTTCGTGACCCTTATTAAGCAGTTATAGTATAGTGGTTAGTATTCTTGCCTGTCACGTAAGAGACCCGGGTTCAATTCCCGGTAACTGCGATTTTTTACACGCGGCATAGACGGCCCGAAGTGCTTGCGTGGCATCCAGAGCAGGTAGATAGGTCCGGCATGGTATAACGGTTAGCATTTCTGGTTTTCACCCAGGAGATCCGGGTTCGATTCCCGGTG
>CANDYH010000427.1:0-17634 GCA_947396885.1 Heligmosomoides polygyrus polygyrus | reverse complement strand
TAAAGTTACGTAAGTCGTTGATGAATGCGGTCCCTGAAGGGTCTACTTTATTACCCTAATATGAGACGAAGGTGAGTGAGTACGGTTCTCGCGCCCACCCCAAAAAACCATCAACTGGGTTGAGTCCTTGCTTACACACCTACGCTTTCCTTTGTCTGTGAGAGTGTGGCAAGCGTACGGAACCTGACGATGCGTGTGTTTAACGATGGCCTAAGAAACAAGATATTTTTATCGCCACCGTGGATCTTCTCCGCCATTGTCGACGCACATTCCACATCCACAATGAAACCTAGGGAATTATTTCTGATCCCATTTAGAACATCTGAGAAAACCTTACAAGGAACGGTTCCCAACTCAAGGTGAGCTTTTGCCATGCTATTTTGATAGGATGTAGGGCATTGTGAGCGGAGTCTAGAATTACAGATAGTTTTTGCTGAACGCTTTTTCAAAGACCTGAAAAAGGAGGTGTTGAAAGAGGTGTGCGCAACACTCGTCAACCCCTATGACACTCCACGAGGTGTGCCTCGGTGGCGTAGTCGGTAGGAGTGACGCCTCAAGCACACCAACGGGCTTTTGAGTTCGAGTCCGCGTGCTGCCAACATTTTTGCACATATTAGCTTGTTGTTGTGGGGCGCGTGTAGCGCAGTCGGAGGAGGCGCGACTGTCACCTGCAACCGATTCCAGGTTCCTGGTTCGGATTTCCCGCCCAGGTCAACCAAGCCATTTCACCGATCCCTCCGGGGTCGGTGAAATAGTACCATACTTGTCTGGGAAGGATAAAGCGCTGACTTGTTCAACGGCTGGCCACCGCAAGTCATTGTATGGCCAAATACGCATTCATGTCACCTCCACGACATCCCGTAGAAGTAGAATGCGCTGGCGCATCCCAGGAGGGATTGAGTAACGCCGTCCTTTATCCTTTATCCTTTATTAGCTTGTTGTTATTTGCTTTTTCATGATCACAGGAGTCAACTTTAGACCATCAATGCTTACAACAAACCAAGGCTGTCTATCTGTGCCTTCATATGTGCTAGTTTTATTTTTCGCGGGTGGCAATTGGTTACGTCGATGTTCACCCAGGACCCTTCTCTACACTCACGCGTTCAACGAAGAAGAAGTGATCATTCCTTGCCAGGGAGAGGATTGTTCCTCACTGGCTCCACTTTTGGAAGATGCTGCTGGTGTGACATGTGCTTGTGTTTTACTTGTTTCATAGTTTTGTATCGGAGCTAGTGACTAAAAGAGAAATCCTACTAATATAAAAGCGTTAGTCCGTCTGTCCGTGTGTGTGTCCGTGTGTCACAAACCTGTGTAGGCCTGCGAAACGTGACAAACATGTGAAGGTAACCCGAACGTACATGTAAAACATGTCAAGGTTACGCTCACGTGCGTTCGATGAGAATGGACGAAAATTGTCTGATTCAAAAAAGAAGGTAGAGGGACTTGATCGAACGTCTAACGCCGATCGATATTATCGATTTTCCGACGAAGTTATTGGTTTTCGCTTAGATTTGTTCCATTGGAGTGGTAGTCACGCGATTTTGGTGGCCGATGGGTCGACTTCACTGCAGGTTGTAGGGTTCAATTGGGCGACCAATATCGATTGATGACATCGAGTTTTCGACCGGAGTTGCCGGTTTTCGCTCAGACTGGATCCATTTTGGTGGGGTTAGGCGACCGTTTCTACGAAAGAATTACTAATGCTCGTAGGAACTACTCCAATATGATGGCGCTCAGAGAGAAACTGATGCAACTTAACTGAATCAACCGACCGAATAATATCGATTTATCGATTTTTCTGGAAGCCCCAAAGAGACATTTGGCGGCCGGAAGACCGTTGAACATCTGGTAATAAATATAAGACTTTTAATTTCCAGGGAAATGATATGGTGCGTACGCTCACTTAAAAACTAACACATATGAAGGCGCAAATTGACAGCCTTGATTTGTTGTGAGCATTGATGGTCTAAAATTGACTCCTGTGATCAGGAGTAGGCGTAATAACGACAAACTAATACATGCAAAAATATGTGCAGCACTCGAACTAGAACTAAAAGGCCCGCCAGTGTGCTCCTACGAGGCGGCACTCGTACCGATTACGCCACCGAGGCAATTTCGAGAGGTGTCGTAGGGGTGATGGTTGTTGCGCACACGTTTTCACACCACTTTTTCAGATCTTTAATAAAGCGTTGAGCAAAAACTAACTGCAATACTGGGTTCCGCTCACAGGGCCCACATTCTGTTAAAATAGCATCGCAAAAGCCTTGAGTTGGGAACATTTTCTTGTTAGAAGCTCTTTGCTTATGCGATTCATACGCGTAATAACTATGTAGCGAAAATATTTTCTTGCACTGTGCGATCTTAAAAATAAACTCGCGCTATATATTTGTTCTGCATCCTCTTTAAAATAAGTTACGAAACTTTGCCATAGTTGTAGGACTGTCGTGACTTGCGTCCGACATGTCTTCACAGGTCGCCGTCGCTGGACCGCGCCGGTCGATCGACCTGGTCAAGCCTGGTCAAACGCGTCGATCTACACGTCGCCGCCGCCGAAGCTTCTAGAAGCCGGCAGAAACGCAGAGGGTGCGTGCCTCTGTCGTCTCTGACCGGCTGGGTCGCCAGTCCTGCCACCACCGCTCCCGCTGAGCGGTGGTCGTCCCCGGCCGCTCCCCGCTGAGCGGCCGGGCTTCATCGTCGCCGTCGCCCGTCGCTCCCAAGGGCGAGACCGATCCGTCGATTGGATCCCGACTTCGTCGCCGTCGAGTTATATCTTCCTGGTCGCTCTGGTCGTCAAGTGGCATCGTCGCCGGTAGCCGGCAGCCGTCGTCAGTGAATCGAGGATCGGTCGCCGTCGTCGCCATCATCGCCGTCGTCGTCCCACAGGTAACGCGGGGCCTCTGCCTGGCCTCGTCGGTCCTGACTTGGCACAGGCCACAGGACCTGGGACAGGTAAGCTCCGCGGGTCGCGGTCCTGATTCCCGCAGTAGGTTTTGGGTGCAGCCTGGCCCGTAACACGTAACATAGGTCGTCTCCATATTTTGTTAATGTTATGTCGGTCATATCAATTAGCCAATATAAACTCGTAATTCAAAGGGTCCAAGGTCTAAACTCGTGAGGTGGTCTGCCAAGTTATCCGGGTCAAGTCAATGGTCATATCAGCGTCGCAGCGGAGGGATTGCCGGGGGTCGGGGGACGCTTCGACCAACGGGGATTCCTCCTGAGGAAGTCAACATACGAAGAGACGCTATCATGTGGGAATGTAAGGTCATATTTAAAAAGGGCACGCGGCAAACAAGATCCGCTAAGGGCCTATCGGGTAAGAATAACCGCGTGGCAGTGCAAGCCCACTGGTCGCGAGCCGCGGATCCAACATGCCACAGCTCGGGCCGTAGAGGGGACCTCGGCCTCCACCGATGTACGGGCGGAGGTCCCTCTGCGGCACGACAAGGACTAAATAATTTTTGACGAGCAAAATATCACTTTTTGGAAAATGCTGCAGATTCTCTCGAGCTTAACGAGCAGTAGCTAAGAAAAAGGAACTGCGGTGGAGGGGAATAGAGCAATTATCCAGCTATACATTGCTAAATTTGTTAATGTCGCCATTTTATCCCCTCAAACACTAAATGATTTACTTGGAATGGATGGTAATCCGCATAACGACAAGACACAGCGGAGGACAACGAGAAAGGGCATGCATCGCGATACATAAGGAAAACGAGAAAGAACATCGGAGTTCATTTACAAAAACAGCAAGCAATAGGCAGCTCTTTTTTGTTGACGCCTCGTCCGTAAGAGGTGACCACGTGTTGTGCAGTTTGAGGAGGTGTTGGCTGTCGCGTGCACCTCGAATCGGGGTTCTTGGTTGAGGTCCCTCCTAACTCAACTAAGCCTTCCCTCCCTCTAGCGTCGGTGTCTTGACTTGTGTCTAACATGTTCGACGTGTCAGCGGGGTTAACGGGACAATCAATCGACAAGTTGACCTACGTCGATCAACACGTTAAGCCGTCGTCGAAGCTTTTCGACCGGCCAGAGACGCAGAAGGTGCGTGCCTCTGTGGTTTCGAGTCAGCCGTCCTGTGACCGCTCCCGCTGAGCGGTCGGCCGTCCTTCTGGCGGCGTGTCGTAAGGGGCCGTTTGTACTTCGACGCCGAGCGACGCCACGCCACATGTTGTGGCCGCATTGATCGAGCGACGCCATCGATCAATTTGGCCACTATACATGCAATCGCGTCGCTCGGCGTCGGAAGTATAAACGGGGCCTAAGGGGCTCATCACTTGTCTGTCGTTAGAGCCTAGTCTTCTGTTATCGCCGCGAGTCTACAGTGCTTTGTTCAAGCGTCGTGAGTCGAGCCACGTCATCAAGATCATGATGCATCGTCGTCGCAGAGGTAACGCAGAGCCGCTACCCGGCCTTGTCGGTCCTCTCTTAGCACAGGCCACAGGACTAGGGTCGGGTAAGCCCTACGGGTTATGGGCCTTGATGTCCATGGTAGGTTGGGTACAGTCTGACCTTGACTCGTTGGTGTTAGATATATTTGTAGTTCTGTCGTAGCGGTGGCCGTTCCCTTTGTGGTTTTGTTATAAATTCCCGGTATTGATACTAGTAGTTTTACCAGTTAATAACACAGCAAGAACGAGTCCTATTTAGTAACCTAAACAAACAACAAACTCCCCTCAAGGTCGAGTCGATACGACTCAGAAAGGGTAGGCTGGACAAATGAGGAGTGGGATTTGTGGAGTCTCGTCGAGGGGCTCTCAGAGAGAAGGAGCGGATTTGGGCGTCCTGTCTATGGGTCTTGGCGAGGAAGGTCGGGACTCGGCATCCAGTTGAGGGGATTGTCGGATTAAGGAGCGGAATCCGTGGCGTCCTTTCAACGGGGCAGTCGGAGTGGAGGAGCGTGATTTTGCATCCTGTCAACGGCAGCAGCAGTCGTATTCGGTCCACTTCCGGCCCAAAATTACACGAATCGTTTACGAGGTACGGTAGGTTGTGTCAGATGGTAGACTGCGCCAATTTTAAAGCTGCGTTTGGCGCGACAAGTTCCTCATGTCGACATTCATATTGCTTACAGTAGTTCATTCATGTCATATAACCAAGCATTTTCAGTGTCTCCGTAGGAAGGTGGGAGGATTTCTGGGAGTCGTCAGATTTGCAAAGTGGAGAGACCACCGGGGATCGGTGGACGCCCCCACCAACAGGGGCTTATCCAGTTGTTGTCAATTAATAGTCATATTCGATGCTACAATGTGTGGGTAAAATCATCCACTTGGGTCTTGTACGCGGCGGTCACGGACCCGTCAAGGGTCTTCGGGAGCCACTCATCGTGGTAGTGGGCGAGTCACTGCAGCGAGCCACGGATCCTAGGAAACACCACAGATCGTGCCACGGATGAAGCCTCTACCTTCACCGATGCACCGAGCGGAGCAGCCCCCGCGGCTCAACAGTCGGTGAGTCCAAACTCCGACGAGAGCAGCAATTTGCCCGAATAGGGTAAAACGCTGACTTCTTCATCGACTACTCATCTAAAGTCATTTGTGCAGGCCAAATACGCAATCAGGTTACCTCCACGATAGCCTGGATTGAGCTGAAAAGCAGTGTAGTGAAGAAGCGCACAAATATTAAGTCCGACTCTGAATTCTGAATATATCAAGCAAACCAAATCCATCCCACTTTTGAGCGTCGTTAGCTAATCACTCCCTTCGTGGAGTACGCCACGCACTTTCTATCGGATGTTGTTGTGGAGACACTTCGAGTGTGCTCTTAGCTTATAGTCATCTGTGTTGATCAACTGATGAACAGGTCAACGTTTTATCCAAATGTGTTCAGAGACGAGCCTTAAAGAGATTGAAGGCTTGGCTTGTCCCTGAAGGAAAAAAGATGTATGAGCTCAAACTCAGCGGCAGAGCTTCCTATCAGACGCCAATTACAGTGTGAAAACTAGGACATATGACAAGTTTCGAAGTTACATTACGTTTCTTCAACTATTTTCCTTTTCTCGGAAGCGTATGGTCCAGCCGGAAGCGGAATATATAGCAGCGTTTTCGTCAATGCGTCTGCGCAAAATTATTTTGCCACCGGAGAAGGATAAAAAAAAGGTATCGATCAAGCTATCAGAACCTATCAAATACTGATTGGTGAAGACAAATTGTTGATAGTATTATATTTCGCCACGGATCGCCGTCGATAGAGAGCCTTCGGGCTCTCTTTCTAAGAGGGATCTCGGGCCGCTTGTCGCAGGGCCATGTGGCGCGTCCCTGGGTAGTGGATAGGGGAACGAAAACGCGAACCAAATGCGACCGTGTACTGGCCAGGGACGCAGGTGGGATGAAGGGGATGGACTTCGTGCTCCTGCTGTGTCGGGTCGACGAAAGAACCCAGCTTTCATCACCGGTAACAGCCTTCTTCTTCAGCGTTTGTCCCGTTTCGTAGCGGGGTCCGCTCTTCTGGTGTCGTGACGCCACCTTTCTCGATCCTGCGCTTCATCAGGGTGGACGCCAGTTACTTTCATGTCCATGTGTAACGTATCGGACCAACGCTGCTTCGGGCGTCCTCTAGGCCGCTTTCCTGACACTTCCAACTCAAGGCCTATCTTGCCGACGCTGTCTTCTTTCCCACGCACAACGTGGCCGTACCATCGCAAGCGAGCTTCGCGCATCTTGTCCGCTATCGGCGCGACACCGAACTTCTGCCGAATAGCATCGTTTCGGATGCGGTCCATGCGCGTGACTCCTGCCGTCCAGCGCAGCATCTTCGTCTCCATGACGCTGAGGCGCGTTTCAACTTCCTTAGTCGCAGGCCAACACTCAGCGCCGTACATCGCTTCCCGGCCGTACGACTGCTCTGTAGATCTTCGACTTCAGGTGCTCTGGTATCTTCCTATCGCAGAGCACGCCAGTCAGCGAACGCCACTTGAAAGAAGCTGCACTTACGCGTGAGTTCACTTCACCCATCAGACCGCCGTCAGACGCTATTGCTGATCCCAGGTATTTAATACCGAAGTGCGTCCAAGCTCAGTGCCGTCAATCTTAGTGGAGCCGGACTCGTTTACGTCAGTCGTTAGGTACTCGGTCTTCTTGACGTTCAATTTGAGTCCGAACATCGCCAGGCGGGCACACCAAGCTTGCACCTGTTGTTCGAGATCATCTTTATCTTCGCAAGCGAGCGTCACGTCATCAGCATAGAGCAACGTCCAAAGAACTGGCTTCTGAAGATCTCTCGTAATGGCATCCATGACGACAACAAAGAGGAGTGGAGAAAGCGCAGAACCCTGGTGCACCAACAGAGATCCATTGAGGTTCCAGCTGCAGCTTGCACTCTACTCTTCGGGCACGAGTAGAGTATCCGCACCCACTCTATGAGTTCCTCAGGTACGTTGTGTTGTCGCAAGGAGTACCATATAACCTCACGCGGTACGCGGTCGAAGGCCTCCAAGTCGAGAAAGGCGATATGCACCGGCTTCTTCCTCTCGCGATGCTTCTCCACCAGGAGTCGGGCGACGTGTATAGCATCAATGGTCCCACAACCAGACACAAACCGCACTGATTGTTGGAAAGCTTGACGATTTCATGAATACGTCTGTCGAGGATTTGCTCGAAGATCTTCATGCTGTCGAAAGCAAGCGAATCGGACGGTAATTGGAGCAGTCTGCAGTACTGCCCTTCTTCTTCCAAATCGGCATCGTCGTACTGTTGTGCCAACACCCCGTTACTTTCCTCTCCCTTACTACCTGGTTGAAGAACTCAGCCAACCACTCAGCAGATACCAGAGCTTCGACTTCCAAACATCGGCTGCCAGATCATCCGGTCCTGTCGCCTTGCATGGCTTCATCTTCTTCAGGGCCGCTTCTGTTTCCTCCACGGTGATCTTATAAACGGGACCGTAAACAGAAGCCACAGAAGGGATGGCCGGGTAAGGAAATTCCATAGTGGAAACTTCCTCAAAGTAATCGCACCATCGCTTCAGCGCCTTTTTGCGGCCTGTCAGAAGATGGCCGCTCTCATCATTGATGCCAACTAACTTTTCAATATCCTCGGTTAGGCGATGATGGGTCTTAGCAAACATGTACAAATACCGCTCACCATCGCGCGACGCGAGCTTTTCGTTGACACCACTATAATGAGTGGCTTTCCCAACAGCCACCATCACCGGTAACAATGTTCTTCAGAAAGTCCTTTCTGTGCGGGAAAAGGAGCAGCGACTCAGCAACACTGCTTCGGCATGCTTTGTCAGAGTCCCGCAACTCATGTGGTGTCCAAAAACAAAGCATCGCGGTACCTAACGATCTCCAGCTTCCTCACGACGGTGCTTTGTGTCCAAGTGTCGCCGCCAATTCGCTAGTGGTTGAATTCGGCTTCACGCAAGCTGTCCTCTTCCACAACAGAGGGACGTCCGGAACGATGTCGATCTTCGAGAAAGATATCTCCAGCCCTGAAGCGCTGATACCAACGGGCCACTGTGGAATAGTGAATGACTTCCTCCTTGAATGCAGCGCAGATGTTGGACGCTGCATTCCTTGCGGAACAGCCTTGCAGAAATTCGTAGTAGACGATAGGTCGTAGGATGCTGCTGCTTATCGTTGACATTGTTGCTGTATTCGTACTCGACGACGCCTTATATATACCATTTTCAGTTGAGATTCAACGTTGTCCAAAACGAATTTAACGTTGTCCAAACCAAATTCGACGTTGTCCAAAACAAATTCAACGATGTCCAAAGGAAATTCAAGGTTCTTCAAAACAAATTCAACGTTTTTCAAACCAATTTCAACGTTCTTCTGGAACCTTCTCCCGTATTGTATAAACGGACCTCTCCACTTTTTCTTGTCATTGGGTGATTTGCCATGTCTGCAGGCAACATGAGCAATGATCAAGTTCAACAAAGCCGGCAATGGGGCCGATACAGTCGAGTGTCTCGGAATCAGAAGGAGATTTTGGTCAAGTTGGTGTTTGTCGACGGAAGGATCACATACGAAGGTGCTCAAATTGCTGGTGTCATAGAGAACACTGCACGAAGCATTATCAACTCGTACAAACGAGAAGGCGAAATAGTTGAGCGCACCGCGGAGGTAATGGTTTGAGTTCACACCCAGTCATTCGTTGTTTCAGCACTTAATTTTCAATCTATGGGTAGCAACGCAAAAAAAGCTTATTGCTGAGACTTGCTTCTCATCGAAGAGGTTGTCGACATCCATTTCTCAAGGATGAAAAAACTCGACGTCTGTATCAGTTTCTACGATTTTCAACGCTCTAACGCAACTCCATATCACACTTAAAAAAGGCCTTGGCAGATCCACATCACATTTCAGAACGCCTGAATGCCTAAAAAAGGACTTAATTTCACTTGCTCATTCTGCTATTTTGAATAGTTGTTGCTGTGTTGTTATTTGTATTCTATATTGTTTATCGTATTGTTGTATCACTTGTAGTTTTATCGTATTGTTCTTGTTGTAGCCGTTAACCAAGATTGTTACGATCTTCTTTATTCGGCTTACGTTTCGGCGAGTTTCGCCTTCTTCAGAGCCTAGAATAGCCGACAACACCTACAAGACCACCAGCCCAAACATCATTTCATACTACAGGGTACTAGTCTTGACGAAAACAGGAACGTGATCCGACAGCACAGTTCCCAACGACTAACCTCAGAGGTGGATGCAGAAGCGGACCACAAACACCCGCAGATGGATTCTCAGAAGGAGAATTACATAGGGGAGACAGGAAGACCCCTCTGTGTTAAAATAAAAGAGCATCTGGATGGCCTTAGAAAAGGTAAGGTTCAGACTCCTTGGGGGAACGCAAGGTTCGATGCCATGCTGGCGCGTTGATAGAGGTCTCAGTGTCGATCTTAGCGCGAGAGAGTGACATATCGGCGCGCAGGACATTAGAAGCGCTTTGGATCGCAGCTACGAGTCCTCGGGTAAACTGGAAGGAGGAATGCCTGGTGGTAACACAAGAGCTGGCACCCTTCACACAACTCTGTGGGTTTCGATCTTCGTGATCTTATCCACAGGCTGATTAAGTCGGTTTGTCTCGGGGGCAAAGCTCATTCACCCACGTCTACGTCCATCCGCGGGTGCTTGTGGTCCGCTTCTGCATCCACCTCTGAGGTTAGTCGTTGGGAACTGTGGTGTCGGATCACGTTCCTGTTTTCGTCAAGACTAGTACCTGTAGTATGAAATGATGTTTGGGCTGGTAGTCTTGTAGATGTTATCGGCTATTCCAGGCTCTGAAGAAGGCGAAACTCGCCGAAACGTAAGCCGAATAAATAAGATCGTAACAATCTTGGTTAACGGCTACAACAAGAACAATACAATAACAGTTTAACAACGCCATGCCAAGATTTATCGAAAGTCGAACTTGGGCGGTTCTTCACGATGTAGTTTTATCGTTCAATTTGCCTATTTTGTACTTGCATCGCATTACTACTGGAGTACTGCTTAACTTGCTATTTGTTTCTAATTTTTCGTTGCATGGCCTTTTTTTTTGCAAGCAGAAATTTTTTGAAAAGAAGTAAACATTGAAACGTACAACTTGCAAAGAAGATGTGTAGTTTGATTCGGAAGTCGTTGAATGTGTTTTGAACAACGTTGAATTTCAAGTGAAAATGGTATAGTATGCTTGAGCCCTAGTTTACACTTGCCACAAGTATCGATTTTCCCCGCCGCCCGGTCGATATTTATCCAGACCATCGTGCCGCGCCTCGCAGCAGCGCAAGTATAAGCTAGGGCTTAGGAAGTTTCGAGAATGTACTGTGACTTCACCACATAAGACCAATACTATGAGAGCTTTAACAAATTTAACAGACAGCAGCGTAAAGTGTTGCAAGACTTTTCAATCAACCCAATATCATTGATAAATGTTTGTTGTTAATATAAATAAATTCACTTTGAAAAATATGAAAAAACATTAATTATCGAACAACCTAGTAAGTAATCCTATGGAGAAAACGCTTTTCAGCTGAAGGTCTCTTTGACTCAATCATCCTTGTCACTCGCCTTGAGTGCTGCAGAACTCTCTGAACCACTACACTTCAATTGCCCTTGAATCCCGGAACAAGTTGTGTGCGGCACGCCGCTGCGCCTATTCCCAGAACTACTCACTTCTTCTACTATCGCGGCAGCTATTTTTGGCAGTCCAGTAACAACCAGCACGCTCAGCTGACCGGGCAGTGACGCATGAATGAATCTCGCCGAAGGGGGGGGGGGGTGGTTGGTTGACGAATACGGGAGGACGAGGCGAATGAGAGCATCCAGCTTTTTTGTCGCTGAGACCGCTTGGCGAACAACAAATACTCGAGCTCGACTGACTCATCGACACAAACAAGTTGAGTCATCTCCACATTTCGCGTCTCATCTCACCTTTCGCCCACTCCGCGAATATCGGGACGCACTGGACCCACATTTATCATTCCGGCAAGTTAGGCGAACAGCCGCCTCAAAGAAGAAAGTGTCGTGAAGGGAAAAAGGAGATCCGTCGTTACATCGCATGGAAAGGACGTTCATGATCGACGGGCAAACTTGATTGTTCCCATTTCAAAGACTGCTATGAGCATCCTCAATGGCCGGAACGGAACTTCGCCAACTTCAAGACCAACATGACTGCCCTCTGACGCCCTGATGGAACTGCCGCCTCTTCCAAAAGGGACATGGATAAGGTCTTCCATGACTTCTACTCCGATCTCTTCGATGGCCACGTCCAGTGCCCACATGCCATCTTCCGCAGGATGGATGCGTCGCCCTCTGTTCTCCCTTCCGAGATACGACACGCCATCTCGCCCGGGGAGAAACGTACAGCATCCGGTCCCGACAGGAGCAGACCTGAACACCTGGAGAACCTCTCGTCAGTGCTCATCAACACCCTGGCGCGGCTCTTCTCGCGCTACCTATCGGAGTGCAAGGTTCCATCTCAGTGGAAGACCAGCAGGACCGTCTTGCTGTACAAGAAGGGAGACGTGCACAACATTGACAACTATCGCCCGATCTGCCTGCTGTACGTAGTCTACAAGCTGTTCACTCGAGTTATCCTGAATAGGATCAGCCGAACGCTGGACGAGGGACAGCCATGCGAACAAGCAGGATTTCAGAGAGGATTCAGCACGATCGAGCACATTCACATCATTACGAAGCTCATCGAAGTGTCGCGAGAGTACAAGCTGCCGCTGTGCCTTATGTTCATCGGCCTGAAGAAGGCATTCTACTCCGTCGAGACTAAAGCGGTCCTCGAAGCCCTGCTCACTCAGTACGTTCCTACTCAGTACATCAGAGTCCTTCGAGAGCTGTACAGTGGATTCACGACCAACATCTCACCATTCTACAACGACGTCGTCATCGACGTGAAGAGAGGGGTTCGGCAAGGGGATACCATATCCCCGAAGCTCTTCAGCACCACCCTCGAAAACGTCTTGCGCGAACTAGAATGGGAAGACATGGGAGTGAAGCTCGACGGCCGGCAACTACATCATCTTCGCTTCGCTGACGACATCGTGCTCATAACACCGAGCATCAGCCAGCGGAGCGAATGCTGGCCGACTTCGATCGTGTATGTGGGAACGTTAGACTACAGCTGAATCTTATGAAGGACAAGTTTCAGATGCCCCCACTCGCTCAACGGAAAGAACATCTCCGAATGCTCCAGCTTCAAGGGTCTAGGTCGGGAAGTGAACATGGCGAACGACCCAGTGACGGAGCTATGCAGAAGGAAACCAGCGGCCTGGGGAGCTTCCAAGGGCGTCGAAGAAGCAGTGAAAAAGGAAGTCACCCTCTTATTCTGGTACGCTTTCTCCCCGAGCTAGCGCGGGGACTTCAGGTTGCGTGCTCAAAGTCCGACCGCCGGGGACGCTGTCGCTCGAAGCAGACCGTCGATAATTAGGTTCGAAGGTCGAGTAATGAGATGCGCTGGACGAGATTCGTAACTTTGATTGGGATCCCCGAGACGTCATCTATAGAATCTGTTAGTTTCTCTTCAGTTTGGCGTTTCTTGGGAGCAGCCTGAGTGGACGACGTGATGCTCTTTGTCTCATCGAGCAAGGAAAATACAGTACGTTACTCTGAAAGGAGGCGTACCTGGCGCTCGGTCGAGCAACTCTACGATCAGAGGAGGATATATGACACTGGTGATAGCGGAGTAGCACTGAAAGCCTAACTTTGGTCTTTTAGGTCTAAGTCTTTCATTTTACTCCACTGTTGCTTCTGGACTAACGGAGATCTCAAGAGTTTGAACTTAGTCGATGTTCGAGAGTTAAATGCGCTGTCCTGGTAGCAACGCAGGTGAGAGAAAGCCTCAGGATTCCAAGCTCCGTCGACATTCGAAGATCAGAGACGTTGTCACATGGGCCAAGTCGTCGAAAATTAGTTGGGGCCGGCCACGTAATGGGCTTCGCAGGCACCCGCTGGACGAGAGTCGTCATCAGCTAGATTCCGCGAGATGTCAAGAGAACGCCCATCAACGCGTTGATCGGTATTTTTCGTGAAAGCTCTGAACTAACGATATGACGCTCTTCGTGCCCCTCCAGCCAGAAGGATACACTGGAGCACTCTGGCATGCGACAGGGGCGAATTTAGACGCTGCTGGCTCCCTCTCGAGCAGCTCGATGATCAACGTGGCGCCAGGTGATATACGCGATACAAATCCTAAAAGCGTAAAAGCTGCCCAAATTAGGTGGGTCAATGGCGTAATGTGATCCGATCCGCTGCAACTCACTGAACGAGAGCCATATCCGACTCCATTCTGCGAGCTATCAAACGAACACCAGAACGGCCCCATGGGCACTGACTGTGAAATCCTATAGTGGCACTCTTGGCGTCGTTCGAAAGTGTGAAACCACTGGACTATTCAGGCATACTACAGGGATGTTTGCCCCCGCTCCGCTAAATCGATGATGACAGCTGGTGAGGCATAGATCCGAATACATAATGACGTAGAGAAAAAAGAGGAAATAAGGAAATAACGCTTATTCCATGGGAATGGGCAATTTTAGAGGACTGCACTTCAGGGAGTAAGGGGAAAAGCCGAGAATATTAATAAGCACGGGTATTCACCAAAAATGTCTCGGTCGTCTCACGTTTCCAAGGAACACCATGGCACATACGCCGATGCATATGAGCAAAACGGAAGTTGACCCTTTTTCTATTGAACTTGGCGTCATACAGCCAGGAGCGTATACTCACGTTCAACATGCTTTCCCTATAAGGTCACCCCTATTCCAAATCTCCTAGTTGGGGTGGGGCAGCCTGAATATGCGCATGAACTCATAAAATTGCAAATTCCATACTACGGCGTTATAAGGGCTGCTTTACCTATATAGCTGTCTCTCCCCTGAATCTCGCCGAAATGCTATACCATTGACGCGGCGAGATGCCGCAAGATGATTACTGTGCACAATACTGCGTACTGTGCCGCTGTATAGGGGAATCGCTCTATAAGGTACAATGTCATCATCGTCGTCCACTTTTCCGTCAGCGACGAATGAGAACGCCTTAAAGATTTCATAAATTCGAGAAAATAGAATTTCAGACCACATCCCGTAGCCGGGATGGTTTGAATTGGACCACGCCCCACAGTGGAGCGGTGTATTCGCGGCATCGCGACGACTCGTCCGCGGCGCAGCTCCCACCGTAGTGGGGACGTGGGTCCCATCACGATAGGAGCAAAATGGACGAGATCGTGGTGCGGTGTCGCAAGATTTTGTTTGGGCCTGTTCATACTTCGCGACAGCAGCGACAAGAGCGCAGCGCGCGGAAGTATGAACAGGCGACAGCAGCGACTAGAGCGATTAGAGCGACAAGAGCGGCTGGAGCGACAACGCCGGCGCTCGAGTATGAACACTTTTCGGCGGCGCGTGCTCTGTTTTAATCGATTCGTATGTTTTGCACGGGCGACGGGAGCGACGAGAGCGCAGCGCGTGTGGCGTGTGCGGCGTGCGCAGCGACAAGAGCGACAAGAACGACTGGAGCGACAGCGCGGCGCGGCAAGTGGGGCGACGGACCCTCCACGAAATCCGGCGGTCGCGGCGCGGTCGCGTTAGAGCATCGTTGTAGGCAACGGGACCAACGTCCCTGTGCATGTCGCGCCGCCAGGAATGATTTGAACCATTCCAGCCTGCGGCACTCAGCGCGGCGTCGCCTGCGATAGCCGCCGCGACAGCCGCAAGAGTGTGCATGCCCCATCTGCGGCATGTGTCGCAGTGTCGCGCCGCGGCCTTCGGGGCCCTATGCTTCATTATGGCCCCGTCGCGCTGTCGCCGAAGTGTGCATGGGCCTTATGAACACTTTTCGGCGGCGCGCGCTCGGTTTCAATCGATATGTATATTTTGCACGGGCGACAAATCGCTCTTATCGCGAAGTATGAACAGGCCCTTTCCGGCCCAAAACCGCATGCACACATTTGGCAGGAATCGATGCCCCTATGCTCAATCACGGCTGCCGCTACAGCCGCTGCCGAGTGTGTATGCGGCTTTAAGGCCTGTGGTATATCCCGTCCACCGCAGCGACGCCACATTGCACAGCGACAGCGTTGCCTCGAGACAAGTGCAAAAATGGTGCACGACGGGCCCTTCCCCCTCTTCGACCGTCACTCGTCGCTGTGCACTGCAGTCGGAGGTGTGACACCCCTCTGCGACGCGTCGCGGGCGCGACAGCGCGACAACTGACAACCGCGACACTCATTGCGCCTGCAGCAATGGCGCAGCATTGACAGTTGCCCTGATCCCGTCACCGGAGCGAGGCAGGAGTATCCCATAGGCCTAAGGAAGCCCATACGAAGTTCTGTGTTGCATGAAATTAAAAATTTTGCACAGCACTAGTGTGTTTTACTCCAGTGGTGTATTGAGCTAGGCCAATTCTGATGTAATCGGGCGTTCATGTGCCTTGTCTTCTTACCAAAGGTTGTCGAAACGATATCCGAATTGAAAGAGACGGTCTGTGACGGTTCTTTTACGCAAAATTGCACACATTCATACCCAGTGGTCCCATCCGACTAGGAAAGCAAGCGGCCCTCTTTTCCAATGAGGATCATTTCGGGCAGTCATGGTGTCTGGTGTTGTCCGATGATGATGTCAGTAGCAGCCGTCAGGCTCCGAAATCGTGCAGCGGTGGTGATTAGCTCCGCACACGAACCAAATGGGAGCCGGGTTTTTGCGCGCCAGCGTCGTTCATTTGAACACGTCGCCGACGTCACCGCACGTCATCAAAGCCGCCACTGTCGTCGTCGTCCTTTCGTCTCCAGAATTGACCGAAGGGTTCCTTACAATTGACGGCGATGCTCTTTCGTTTTGTCTTGGGCAGTGAAGCCTCTTCAAGATTTATGAGTACCTGCTTAGATCTCGTGTAAATGTCGATCTTTATAGGAAGTGCAGTATTGCTCCTGCTTGCTAGTAGTTCGTTGTTGTGCTGCCCGATATGATTCTATTCCTAGAAGAACAGGTGAGGCCGAAAGAAGGCCGAAGCTTCGAAACAGGAAAACGGCCTCAAAAAAAGGCAGTTGAACAGAGTGGATTGTTATTGTCATTATTACCGGCTAGATTCGCGTCCGTTTTTACGCTATACGATATCCATAGAACATCTAATTTCCCAAATCGCTTACTCGAAACACTATTCGAGGTTTCCGTCACAGTTTTTCAGCTTCCTTTTTAGCGCATGGCGACGGTAGTGAAGTGGAGGACAGCTTTCAAAGAGATTTACGGACGAACTCCCACGAAGAACGACTACACGTTGGCACCACAGCATGTGAAAGGTTTGAGATCTTTGCACAGTTTCGAAGCAGCGCAATAGGGCTTGAACGGGGCAGTCCTTGAACTTTTCCCATAACTGCTGTGAGATTTACCCTAGCCGCACCAAATCTTGGTACGCTTCTGCAGCTTTAGACATGCTTAGCCGTGCCTGAATTTTCTTTTTAGAAGTTTTTGCACAATTTCTACAGATGTAGCGCCAAGTGGGTCGAGGGAGGGTCGCCTAAGACACGGGGTCAGCACCGGTCCGTGAACGTAATGGTCCCGCCACTACTGTTCTTACGGTGACGGTTTAAAAAAGTGGTACCCTAGCAAAAACGTCTTGTCCCTATACGAATCAAATAGATCATGCAGCACCGGTGTGCTCTACCCTAGTGGCAAATTGAGCTAAACTATTTCTGATGTAATTTGGCATTCATTTGCGTCCCTACCAAAAGGGATAATTAGGTAGTCAGGTACAATGTTTGATAAACTTACAACCGGAAGAAACCCCTCTGGGTTATTCACCGTAGTTTCGGAGTGAAATTCAGGGAAATCGTTACGGGACCGAGTTGCTGTCCCTCTGCTAATCAGTCGCTGCAGCGAGTTATATCTGCTTGCATGCTTCTCCGGCGCAGATAGGGTCTGGGGGGAGGGGCTGCTGAGGGGCAGAAAATCCCATAGAGCGTCGTTAATGACCTTCATCCCTGGCTTCAACGTACAAAGCCTGTAGTAAGGGCGTTCCATGTTTATTAAAAACCACGTTTGAATCGCGCGGTTTGGGCATTGCACCGTTTCGCTTTTATGGCTTGGCTCCACCCTCCCCTCCTCCACTGGGATTACGCCAGAACAGTAAACTCCTTTAAGAAAGGGGCCAAGGAAATACAAAATTTGTCGCCGGGAAGAGCCCTCACCAAGCAGCATTACGCCCCTGAT
>CANDYH010000425.1:0-20687 GCA_947396885.1 Heligmosomoides polygyrus polygyrus | reverse complement strand
TCACTCGAGGACAAAGCAAGGTCAAGAAGGCGAACTGAATTGCACGACACTGAACTACTCCATCTTCTTCATACCGATAGTAGCAGACGACACGTCAACTTGCAGAGAAGCTCGAAGTGTCTCATAGGATAGTGGGAATCCATCTGAAGGATCTTGGCTTTGCTTGGAAATTTGGAGCTTGGGTTCCACATGCCCTCAGACACTCAGTGCAAAACCACATGTTGCAAGATTCACAAGAGAAACAATAAAGGAGCTGGGATGGGTGGTAATGCCACATTCACCGTACAGCCCTAACCTCGCCCCTGCCAACTACCTTCTCTTCCGTGCTCTCAAGCAAGAATTGGAAATATTTTGAACCGGATGAAGGCCTCAAAAATTGGATTCGGCAATGGTGCGATTCCAGATCTGCAGTCCTTTAAGCGGGAGGAATTAGAAAGGTACCCAGTTTTTGGAGAAGTGTTGTGGAACAAAGTAAAGTTTATCTCAATTGATTTGACATTGTAGTTGTGAAGTAATAAATCTTCGAAAAAACATGAAAAGACTTTTTCCACCCTAATAAAAAAATTGCATGCGCACCACTTCTTTGCTCTAAAAGCCGAATCTTATTCGAACGTGGAATTTTTCAACTTGCCGAAAGATGTCAAAAGATCATCCATCAGAATGTTCATTATATCCTCCAAGTTCGACGCTCTTGAAACTGGGCATCTTAGGCGTAAGTTTTTGAAAATTCCTTTTTGCCCTCCAGGTTTGATACGAATTCTTTATTGCGGCCGACGTTTCGACGAACTCGTCTTTCTCAAGGCCTGAAAGAAGCCAGAAATGTTTATGACTCTGTGAAATTCACTGGATCAAAAATATCGCGTCCACCTCTTTACCAGGAGCAACATCTTCCAGGAGTGCTAGGAAACGTTACCACATCTGTGTGTTCTAACTCACCGATCCCTCAGCGCAAAGAAACCGGATCAACTGGCCACCATGGAGCAAGTGAGACCTATTGGCATGTTTGAATATACTGCTCATTGCCGGAGAGGCGAAAATGGGCACAAAGCAGTATACGCGACCTCAAAGCTCGCATAAATGGATAAAAGGCAAGAATTCACTGGTAATGGAGATGCGTGTCGGAGGAGGCGCCGGCTGTCGCGTGCACGCGATACAAGGTTCCTGGTTCGGATTTCCCGCCCAGGCCAACCAAGCCTTCCATCTCTCCGGGGTCGGTAAATTGGTACCAAACGTGTCTGGGAAGGATAAAGCGCTGACTTGTTCATCGGCTGGCCACCGCAAGTAATGGTATGGACCAAATACGCATTCAACTCGTCTCCACGACATCCCGTAGAAGTTGAATCCGTGGCGCAATCCCAAAGGGGAATAACGCCGTCCTTTATTCTTTATCCTTTAATGGAGATGCATTAGTTTCTGTTGTTAATGGCTGGATTTCGTTCGTGAATCCAGAAGGCCTCGAGAGCCTTTCTGGTCCTGTGAAGGATGGGCGAGGCGCCAGGCCTCGCAGAAGTAATCTTTGTTGTGTTATTTAGGTGTTTATAAGTTAACTGTGTTGTTCTGTGTAGTGTTCTTTTGTACTTGTGCACATTATTGCAGTGTATCTGTATTTTCCCAGCAGCGGGATCGATCGATCGCCGTCTGCCTCGCCTGTGCCCAGCGCCGGCCATTCGGAGGCGGCGGGGCGACGCGTGTCCACTTAGGGGACCGGCCTTCCCGCGCGCGCAAACCTATATAAAGGGGCCTGGGCGCGCCGGGCTCAGTCTGGACTGGTGTCCGAGGTCGCGAGCGGTCGGTCTTGGAGTCTGGACTGGTGTCGAGATCGCGAGCGGTCGGTCTTGGAGTCTTCACTGGTGTCGAGGTCGCCAGTGGTCGGTCTTGGATTCTGGTCTCGGTGGTACCTGGCGTGCGGCCGGGTCGGAGAGGAGCGCGGGGCACAGCAGAGGCGGACGAACCGACCCCTGCTGGTGCCATAAGAAACCAAGTAAATCGATTTCCTGTCCGGTTCAGGCCACAACCCTAGAGATCCGCCCCCGGGTGAAACACCCCGGCGTAACAGTCCCTGTTATAGGATAATTATATTTCATGTTTGACTTGATCTGGTTGACCGTCTCATGCGCTCGTGCTGAACGGTGGTATGATATGGGGTGGCGTGATTATTGACCTAGATCCTCGAGCCACCGACTAGGCGTGGTCGACTTCGCTACTACCGTATTCTGTTTTGGTGATTGCTGGGTAAAGATCTAATCGAGCCGACGACTACAACAGCCCTATTTCGATTTCATGATACAACATCGTGCATTTTATATTGAAGTCGTCCCCAGAGTGAATACAGTCTTCTCAGTTGCTAGTGGCAAATGCCAAACAAAATGGAAAGCTGGGATATCACAGCAATTCATTCACAACTAGGAAATTCAAATTGGAAATGGAGAAAATTGAAATTCACGTTGTAATGGGAAATGATATTGAGAAAATGCGATTTTTCCTGTTAGGGTAACAGGTGTTCATTTTCCTCTTGTAATAAATGTTTCTTAGAGTTTCTTTTACTGTTCCGATAAATAATGCTTGTTTCGTCTTTAATGCTGCATAGTAATCAAGAACGGTTTGAACTAATAGGTTAATGCTTAGCGACCAACAATCGGAGATCGGCGTGTGTCCGTTGTCTGGGCCATCATTCGTGGTATCGCCGTCTCTATGAACAGGCCGTAATATGGTGGACGCTCGCTCAACGGCAATGATGTACTTGAGCGAGATATGCTTCCGCTGTTCTGTGGGGGTGAAGAGAATGGGCTAACGTTAGGCTGCTTTTTGTTAGAACTTTGAAGCAATCCTACTGAACCAGTTAAGGTACGCTTCTAGAGCAGTCGGATGTGACTGCTGACGGATGCGTCTCGCGTGCCTACCAAGTTCGGGTCCCATCAATGCTAACCTATTACCGTTAGGCTTGTTGTATTGGCACTGAACGTGTCAGGGAAGGATAGACCGCTGATTTGTCCATCGGCTTGCGAACCCGAATAATTTGTACAGGCAAAGCACGCATTCATTATTGCCTCTATGATTTCGTAGAAGCAGATTGCGTGGCTCACCTCACACGATTGTTTATTAAGATTGCCGTGCATATCAATATCTTTTAACAAAAGGTTCGGCTTGTGTGACCAGCTGGCTGGAGGCACCGTTTTTGCAGGGACGGATCGAACGCTTTTGATCCTGCGCTCCGCTCAGATGTAGCTTCGAAAATTAAAACAACTGCTCTGGGGCCGTATGCTCATCTACCCCCTACTGTCCCCCGATTGTTGGGGCGTGATAAGATATGATGACATTGATTAGACTTCCCCCAACGGAGGAACACGAGGATACGGCCCCTGGCACGAATTCTTATATCATTCAAGCGGTATATAAACAGGAAGGATGAGGTTGTGTCAATTTTTTCCATTCTTCCTCTCCCGGATAAGTTCAATAAAGCCATGAAGAGCAACTGTTATCCAGCACACAATTGGCGACCACGGACACTGAAGAAGAACCGCCAATCGTCTGTTCCGCACCAAAACAGGCATCCGTACGTTTGTTGCCATTTCATTACAAGATTCAGGTCAGTAAAGAGATCTCGAGGTCTATCCCATAACCCTCTAGCTTCGACATTTAGCTACAGAGTCACGCCGATCCAATCTCCCATGGCAGCACTTCCAAATAAGACGTACAACTAAGTCGACGTCTCACTGCTGAGTAAAATCTACCTGCCATGTTTCGACAAAGCGCTTTTGGAGTTTCAAGAGTTCTGGAAACGCTTCTCAACGCTCACAGGAGACAGTTCGTTCGCCGACAACGTTTCTAATCGTAAGTTCTCGCTGCTGAAATCGCCCCTAAGAGGACGAGCCCTGCAATCAGTTCAAGGTCTTCTAATTGCTTCAGGAAACTACCAAATCGCAGTGTATATTCTCAAGACAATCTTGACAACAAATTGACAACACGTCATCTTCGTTACGTAAAACTCGCGAATCTACCGTCATGCGATCAAGCCGGAAAACAGTTCCTGCCGCTATGTAACCAGATGTCTGCATTGATCCGACAATTTAGCTCGTATGAAGGCGACAGCAAGGAGTCTGGTTTTAGAAGCCGTCCTGCTCAACAATGTCGTGGAGGCGATATGAGTGTGTATTTGACCATACAATGACTTGCGGTGGCCAGCCGATGAACAGTCAAATACGCATTCATGTCGCCTCCACGACATCCCGTAGAAGTAGAATGCGCTGGCGCATCCCAGAAGGGATTGAGCAACGCCGTCCTTTATCCTTTTTATCCTTATCATGCTCAACAAATTAGCACATTCGAAGTCAGATATACGACAAAACAGGAAACTGATTCAAACTCACCCCATCCGCTCTCATTCAACTGCTGACGTGAGAACATAGTGAGATATAATGAGAAAAGAGGCAACACTTGATAAAATGGAGTTCTGCAAAGGAAGCTACGAGGAAAGCAAAATCTCTACCTCATCCTCGATCTGAAATACTTTTCTCGAAGAACTCACATCCGCACAGAACAATCGCTAAACAACATCGACTAACTTCTACTTCAGCAGTCAAGATGGACACACATCATACTCCTGTCCCATTTATCCAACACCGTACTCTAGAATAGAGGTCGTCAAGAATATCCACTTATTCTGCAACGGTCTATTTCACGCAAATTTAAAATGTTCTTCAAATAAGATGGGTTCCTTCTACTCGAAACGCTATTACACATCGCTGTGCCTCAGGCCTTCCAACCACCTCTCCACTACAAATCCCAAGAAAATTTCAAATTAACCACGAGACACCTCGAAACCGAATTGACTGGCACTATAGAAAAACAGAAATGTTTGAGCCAAACCCGCAAAACCTCACCGTCAATTCCTCAAACAAAACAAATATAGCCTTTGGAGCGTCTACTTCTCTCTACACCAGTGATGAATTCCCACGACCAGAAGAACCCTTCCTTATGTATGCAGAGGTAAAACTTTTCACTTTAATCTCCCGACCATACCAAGGAAATTCGAACAACCGGTCTTCTGGATGGTGGCACATCACAGTCGTACGTTACAAAATAATTCGCATAGCAACTTCACTTATCAATTATCAACCACCACCAAATCAACGTGCAAACATTCTCCAACAGAGATCCCATATAAGTTCAGCCATCGAGCATGCCAGCAGGATCTACTGTGTTGATGGCTCTGACACCATTCTCCAGGTTAAAGCGATACCTCTCCTTATAAACCAATTAACATATGCCTCCGCCGCGAAGAAGCAGGGCCGAGAAAACACCATATCAAAGAAACACATCACGCCCAAGCTCTTAATCGGAATAGACTACTTCTTGGACCTAGTATTATGCAGTGGTGAATTCAACATTTCACGGCTGCAAAACGGATATCGCCTCGTGAACACGCGGATCGGCAGCGTCGTAGCAGATCATTCCTTTCGCCAAAACCAAAGAAACATGGTGTTCTTTTCCACTCCTGCATGCTGCAAGCCCAGCCAATCATGCTCAAGTTGTAGGCCCGGTCGAGAGATTTTGGCCAAATGATTCCATCGGCATAATGGACAACACTAGCGAACACGAAGACGAAAGATGCGTAGCGGAATTCACTAACTCAATCACCTAGGATGAAAGAGAACAACGATACTCTGGAAGGCTGCCTTTTAAGGCAACTCCTTCAAAACTACCACCTAAACGAGACTTTACCTTTTCAATATTTATTTCGAATTTAAGGATGCTGCAAAGAAACTCCACATATATGGAGAAATATCACGAAATTTTCGGTAAAGGATTGACCAATAAAGGAAGGACCACTGAAGAGGGAACCAGTAAAGGGGAGACCAGTGAAGGTGGGACCAGCAGTGGAGACCGATGAGGGGGGGGGGGGGGTGGTCCAGTGAAGGGGAACCGGTAGAGGGTTGACCAGTGAAGGGGGACCAGGTGAAAGGGAGACCGGTGAAGGGGGGAGGGGTCCAGTGAAGAGGAACCGGTAGAGGTTTGACCAGTGAAGAGGGACCAGGTGAAAGAGAGACCGGTGAAGAGAGAGGGGTCCAGTGAAGGGGAACCGGTAGAACCGATGAAGAAGAGGAGAAGGGTCCAGTGAAGAGGGGACTGGTAGAAGGTTGATAAGTAAAAGAGGGATCAGTGAGGGTGGTACCAGTAATAGGGATCGGTGAAGGATAGGGGGACCAGTGAAGAGGGGACCAGTAAAGGGAGGTGCAGTGAAGGTGGGAGCAGAAGTAGAGACCGACAAAAGAGGGGGGACCAGTGAAGGGGACCAGGTATGGGGACCAGTGAAGGTGGGACCGGTGAAGGTGGTGGGAGGGGGTCCAGTGAAGGGGGACTGTAAGGGGTTCACCAATAAAGGGGATAGCAGTGAAGGTGGGACCAGTAATGGAGAGCGGTGAAGGGGGACCAATAAATGGGGTACCAGCGAATTACCAGTCAAGAAGGCAGCCAATAAATGGTAGGCCACTTAAGGGGGTTCAGTAAAGGGACCGGTAATGGAACCATTAAGGGGGACCAGTAAAGGGGCTAATGAAGGGGATCAGTGAAAGGGACCAATAAGGGGACCAGTATTTTCTCTCAGTGTTGTCCAACGTGGCGTCAGAAGACGTGCTGCAGACTTCGTTCCACGTGTATAAGGTGCAAAAGACGTGTCGTAGACATCGTGACACGTGACATATGCTTCCGGAGTCAGCAAATGTGTCACAGACGTTATCCAATGTGCATCCTGCTCCAGAAGACGTGTCACAGATAAGACTTTGCACAGCATCAATGAGATTTTAGAGATTTTTTTCACGAGCCTTTTTTAAGGCTTCGTGCAACAACGAGTGTGTGCGTACTTGATTCTCACTTCCGTTTTCTGCCGGCACATGGGTAAGGGGGTATAGCTGGAGTGGGTTGGGGGAGGTAGGTGGAATGAGTAAAGGAATCGGAGTAATGTTATTCCTGTCGGAGACTGTGAACCGTATGGAGCAGTCTACCAATACAATTGATTTCATTTGGGTTTCCGCAGAATAAGCATTTCAGATTAAAGCTCTCTATCTGTTACTCGCCATGTATAGAACAAGTACTTCAGAGAATCAATCGCGTACGTGCGATAGAGGGTAGGAAGACCCTATAGGAGCAGTTTTGAAGATTCTGTCCTACCGTATTCCGCTATACTATTCTATATAGCGAAACCTGTTTTTTATTTATTTTAATAAATGAGAGATGGTCTAAAGAAGACAAAAAGACGGTCGGGTATTCTATTTTCCGGGTTTAGGGGCGAAGTCCCAACCAGACTTTTGGCGGCCAGTAGGCCGCTGAACGTCTGACATATATAGGCACTCGCCCATCCGGTTGCCCCTATGGTCTCTGGAGTATATTCAGAAAGCCTCAAGGGCTTTGCGCGCAGATGTTTAAACCTCGTGCCCCAGAATTTTAACTTGACCCCAAATCCTGCCCTTCATGAGAATGAATCCCTACGACAGCCAAGAACAGTGGAGGTCATGACCTTCTCCTTCCCGCCAAGATGATCCTTAATCCCCACATGAACAGGACGCCCAGTTTTCCCTATCTATTTTGCTCCGCAGGATTAGTATGGAATCAGGTAGACTACACCATATATTGTGCAATTCCTTTCCTTACTACCTGGACAGACCCCCTCAATCAGGCGTGGGAACGACTTGGTGTTGCTACCGATTCGCGATCTTCAAGAAGCAGCTAACACCTCAGTCGATACCCAGTATAACTAAAATTCAGAATTAATTGTGCGCGCAAAGCCGCCAAACACCGCCGGTGCAACATTTGATGTACAACCGCTAAAGACTAACGCCTCACTTCAAATGGCGGACGCTGTGAAGGTTTACTGCTTGGTGGAGTGAACGATAGAAAGAAGAATAATGAATCACACTTCTCTCGTTGCGGCTTCTATACAACGAGAAATAGAGAATGAACTGATAATAAACTGATGAGTGTTATCGTTCAGATAAAGACGTCGGCCGCTAAAGCACTGCTGTCTATAATGCGCTCCGCCCCTTTGAAGCGGGCTTCATCTTGAACTGTATTGTTTAAGACTGCTGTTAATTGTGGTTATTCATTCAAGCGCCTCGATTTTTAGAGGATGTCATTCGATCGGTCCGAAACTTTAACCATTGGGGTAATCGAGGTCGATAAACGCGAATCTGAAGTAAGTTTTTGAAGTATCGATAGCAATCAATAGATATTGATAAAATGGTAGATTTTCGTGAACGCCACTCAAGAGACTCGAAACTTCAACTGTGGTCTAGTCGATGTTACCGAGTACGAATCTGAAATTCGTTTTTTTATTGATCGTCGAAGTTTAAGGTCTTTTTTGCAAAATTCGCAGAAGATTCAAGTGCATGTCAGGATGATAGTCGTGGTCGCAGAAAAAAATGTGGTTTGATTTTGAAATTATATCAAGGCCTGTCATACAATTGACTCGCCTCAACGACTTCCGTAAAAATCGATAGCTCGGTTAACTTCAACCGATAATTTTAAAAACGAACTTTAGATTTGTGTTCAGCGACCTCGGTTGCAACCCAGTTAAAGCATCGGACCGCATGAATGACATAAGTGGAAATCTATATCTTGACCAGTATCGATTGATGGAGATCGAAACTTGAAAAACGAACTTCACGCTCGTGTTTGGCTACCTCAATTGCCCGCAGGGCTAAAGTTTCGAGCTGCTTAAATGACATCCACAAACAATCAGTAATCTAATCAACATCGATTAATGGCGATCGACCGTTCGAAGACGAACTTCAAATTCGTGTCTAGCGATCTCGATTACACCCAGATCTGAAGTTTCGGACCGCTTGACGATCCACAAAAAATCGATCGGTTCGATTTCAAATTGGGAGAGTGCATATCTATTCCCGACAGTCATCCAGTTATCGTAATCTTGCGATATTACAACAATCGTGTTGGGGAGTGTTGCGGCCACTTGAACGACTTTACTAAGTCTGACATTCTTGGCGCGACCGTCATCTTCAAGTAAATTTTTTTTTTGGAAATTTGTTCGCGATTCGGATTAGTTTCAAGCAAATGCCGTTGTAGAAGCTAACTGATGTCGACATTTTTTATAGTGAAGAGTGAACCACGCAGCTGATCGAAAGCTTAGTTTTTGGCCAGTGATTGAAAATTACTTATTTATTTATTATTTACGCTGCATAAGGCAGTCGTGGGAAACTACAAACTGAACACAGCCAAATGCAGAACAGGAACAAGTATTCATGAAAAGGGTCGTGAAATCGATAACAACCGCTTCCCTGCGTTGCGCTTAACACGTTGACGACGAGAGCGATTTTCGCGTGTCTGTCCCGTGGGGCGAAGCGCACCACGCAAGTATGAGACGAGATCCTGTGACCGAAACTTCATCTGGAGGGTAATCTGAGATGACGAACACGATGGTGGTGTCTGTTTGGACGGTTACGCAAACTTATCTCCCAGTTCAAGTTCAACCCAGCTTTCGGCCCGTGGCAGGGCGAATTCTACGAAGAGGTGATGGGAATTTTCAAGTCGTCATGGAAACACGATGAAAATAACAGGATACTACATCTAGACGGCCTACGTACTTTAACAAAGGATTCCGAGGTCATATGTAGCCCTGGACGCATGACCAATGTAGGCGAGCAGCTCGACTTCATTCCGCTCCCTGGACCATTTTCATGACACCACGTTTTCTCAACGATGATGTTGAATGGAAACTTGCATACAGCACAAGGAACAGGCTGATCAAAGAATGGAGACAGAGCCTTCAACTCCTACATTCTTTCTGGAATAGATGCTCGAACGAATACAGTACCGGACATGCCGTTGCGTCCAACAAGCACAAGCGGCGCAAAAAGACGCGGGAGAACCCGTTTTCCGCTCGCCACGCGTCGCTTGTGACGCAAGACGCGTTAGGGCGCTGCGTCCTCAACATCTGGACGTTAGGCTAATAAAAGGACCCTATCCACACGTGTGGACGAGCATGGCTTACTGTTTGCAACTAACTGCCGGCATGGCGCGCGCTGTGAACAATGCGTATAGGCCCGGCAGAATCAATCAAGTCAGCGCGACCGCTCGCTGAGTGACGATAGGCTGATGGGCTGATATAAGGAGCCTATCCACGCGTTTTTACGAGCATGGCTTACTCTTTGCAACTAACTGCCGGCATGGCGCGCGCTGTGAACAATGCGTATAGGCTCGGCAGAATCAATCAAGTCAGCGCGACCGCTCGCTGAGTGACGATAGGCTGATGGGCTGATATAAGGAGCCTATCCACGCGTTTTTACGAGCATGGCTTACTCTTTGCAACTAACTGCCGGCATGGCGCGCGCTGTAACAATGCGTATAGGCCCGGCAGAATCAATCAAGTCAGCGCGACCACACGCTGAGTGAGGATAGGCTGATGGGCTGATATAAGGAGCCCATCCACGCGTTTATACGAGCATGGCCTGCTGTTTGCAACTAACTGCTGGCATGGCGCGCACTGTGAACAATGCATATAGGCCTGGCAGAATCAATCGAGTAGATGCGTGAGAGCGGTGCGGAAAATTTTCGACAAATATCGATTTTTGATAATTTCGCATTGAAGACGAGGCCGCAGCGGAGGAGCGATGATGTCACCGAAAATCAATATTTTCGAACTTGACCAAGTAGGGTACCATTCGATAACGTTTTGATGGAAAATTGAACAGTGCTACTCAGAGTGGCGAAAACTGTAACCTGAGCGAGTAAGGGCGCGGGGAACATCGATTGTTGATGCGCAAAATTGCACGCGCGGTTGGGTCTGGAGTGTGATAACTCTGTCAAATGTGAACCCTTCCAACCGCAGCTTGTGCATTTTGTAGTAGGTAAGAAGCTCTAGCAGTTTGTCGAAGCATATCGATGTAGGTTAAGAACGGATAAACTTACAGTGGCGCGAAAATGCAGGTTAGGCTTGTGCGACGCAACTTTGTTCCGATTTCAGTCGACCACTGTGGTAAGATAAGGCGAGCAAACGGCATGCAAATGCGTGTGCTAGCAGAGCACAAAAAATGTTTTATATTGACGCGCTCACAACTTCCCCGTTCTCGGATCTTGACTGATAGGTTTGATTGTATATGCATTTTTCTCGGTGCACTCCAAGTGCAAGCTGAACAGTCTTAGAGCAACTCCTGAATAGGGCAGCTGGAAATTTCCGATAAAACTCCTCAAACTCTCACTCTACAAGCTTTCGCGCCCATCAGTTGATAGGTTCGTTTCTTTATGCATTGTTCACGGCGCACTCCAGATGCAAGCTGGACAGTTCTAGAGCAATGTCTGGGTGGGGCGGCTAGGGATTTCTGATAAAACTTCCTAAACGCTCACTCCACGAGCTGTCGCGCCCACTTTGATAGGTTCGATTCTATATGGATTGCTCACGGCGCACTCCAGATGCAAGCTGGACAGTCTTAGAGCGACTCCTGAGTAGCAAGGCCAGTAATTTCCTTGAAAACTCTCATACGCTCACTCTACAAGCTGTCGCTCGTTGTATAGGTTGTCGCGCCCACTTGATTGATTCTGTCGGGCCTATATGCATTGCTCACAGCACGCCATGCCGGCAGATAGCTCCTAACAGTAGGCCGTGATCGTCCAAGCGCATGGGTAGGCTCCTTCCATCAGCCTAACGTCCAGAAGTTGAGGACGCCGCGCCCTAAACGATTTGCATGCCCTTTCGCGCCGCTTCTCATCTTTGGCGCCGCTTGTGTTTGTTGGTCGCAGCGGCATGTCCGTTACTGTATCTCACAAGTCGCGAGAATCTCACCAAGTGTTCCATTCACACCAAAGAATTCACTTGAATTACTCTCCACGTTTTGGCGACGTTGTACTGATACGAGAAGATAACCAGGAAGGAGGAACGTAGAAGATGGGACAAATTTTGGATCTTCGGATAACTATCAACGATCAGTTCAAATAAGACATCCTTCTCGAAAAGGTATAAAGGATAAAAGGATAAAGGACGGCGTTACTCAATCCCTTCTTGGATGCGCCAGCGCATTCTACTTCTACGGGATATCGGTGGATGAGGCGACATGAATGCGTATTTGGCCATACAATGACTTGCGGTGGCCAGCCGATGAACAAGTTAGCGCTTTATCCTCCCCAGACAAGTCTGGTACCAATTCCCCGACCCGGGAGGGATAGAAGGCTTGGTTGGCATGGGCTGGAAATCCGAACCAGGAACCTGGTATCGGGTGCACGCGACGGTCGCGTCTCCTCCGACTACGCTACACGCGCTCCGAAAAGTTATAACACGACCAATCGATTTGGTGTTGAACTTGGAAATCAATCCTGCATAAAAAATCCAGAGTGCGTAAAAAGTGCTTAAGAATGAAAATAGTGGAAACAAAGAAGGAAACAACCACCAAATGATCACACGTTCAAAGGCTAAGCAGCAACGTCATCGAGAGCAATCGTCGGACTCCCGATATGAATGCCATCAAGAACACTAGATCTAACACTAAATCATATTGCATTTCGATTATATAAGTTTGTTGTTCTCCCGTTTCTTTGTTGTACAATTGAAATCGAGCCTTTCTCATTCCCTTCCGTGGGAATATCGTGAATGACGAACAAATCAAAGCAAATGCTGTTATATCATCCAAGCGGAATATTTACCACTATATAATTGAGATAGCGGTCGATAACGTTAGAGTGATCTAACCTATGTGAGATACGCCGCTTCATCCACAGCGGGGGCAGTCGAGTGATCTAACCTAAGTGGGATACGCCTCGTCATCTACACCGCGGGCAAAATTTGCTATTGAAGGTGGTATGTTGCTGCAGCAGGGGAAGCGATGCCCTTTGCTGCTTAACACAACAGCACCTCGGGCGTTTCTGATAGAGTGTCCAGATTCAGAAGGAGACTTTGTGCCATTAGCATGAGAAGACCATTAAAGGGGTAAGAGTAGAAGGGAGACTTCGAGGGTGGAGAACCGACAGCGATCAGGAGGGAGCGATCTGGAGGAGGCATCAGGATGGGGGGGGGGTCGATAGAGGGAACAATGAAGCATGCCAGGTGGTGGTACCAAGAAGGGTTTAGGCCATAAGGAGGGACCAGCATGTAGTTACTAATCAGGGGGCGGCAGTAAGGGTAAGGAGGGAGGATCAGGAAGAGGATCCATTACCAGTAAGGAAGACCTGATTTAGGAGATACGACACCGATGTCGCGCAATGGGCATTCATTCGCCGTCGTCGTGTCGTGAGCGTGGGAGGTCTGCTCAATTTTGTAGAGCGGTAAGCAGGATCCCGAGGGGGAGGAGTCTACCTGGGACATGGAGGCGGGACCAGGAAGGGGAACCAACAAAAGGGAGCCGTAAGGGAATACATACGGAGAACAAGCAATCTGCCATATGCGCACCCCCTTCATGCTCGACACAGCGGCGACTGCGGACGTTTCCGAGCTTCTGGATTCGAAAGACGGGTCTTTTAAGCTCCTGGATCTAGAAGACGGGGCCCCTACGTTGCTCAACAAGCGCCCGGATTCTGAATACGGGTCACCGACGCTGCCATGAGCATGAGAGGACTACTAAGGAGGTGGTGGAGAAGGGCAGTAAGGGAGACCTCCAGGGTGGACCAGTAGAGCGACCAGGAAAGAAAGGAACAACCAGGAGGAGGAGCCAGGACGGGAAAACCAGCAAGAAGAGTCAAGTAGGGGCTCAATAGTGGATACTATACTTGTGCTCGAATAATCGAATTCGAATAATTATTCGAATAATTTATTCGAATCCGATTTTCGATTATTTGATTATTCGAGTTTAGCAAATTCGAATAATTATTCGAATTCGATTATTCGAGGTTTGAAAATTCGAATAATTATTCGAATTCGATTATTCGAGGTGCGAAAATTCGAATAACATTCGAATTTCGAATACGTGGTTGTTTCGAATGTGGCGTAATGATGATTTTTGTGAGCGGCGTTCATTTCGGTGACGATTGTTTTCGAGCACACTGTCGAGGAGCTCACCGTAACGAAAACGCATTCAATATCCTACTATACATAGAAGGCTAGTGTGTGTGCGCGTGCGTGTTTCCATCAGTCCATCACAACTGGCGGGGGGGGGGGGGCATGGCGTACTGGCGATACTGACCGCAGTTGATGGCGATCGACTGCGTTCCGAAACTTCTGCACTTTGGGTAGTCGATCCCGCTGAACACAAATTTGAAGTCCGTTTTTGAAATTATTGGTTGAAGTTGATCTAGCTATTGATTTTCTATGGGGAATTCGTTGAGGCCAATCAATTGTATTACCGGTCTTCTTCGATATTTTCAAAATCTAACTTCACATTTCCACGGAACTCCCTCGATAGAAAGCCTTCGGGTTCTCTTGTTAAGAGGGATCTCGGGCCGCTTGTCGCAGTGCCACGTGGCGCGTCCCCGGGTGGTGGATAGGGGAATTAAACGCGAACCAAATGCGACCGTGTACTGCTCAGAGATGCAGGTGGGATGCAGGGGATGGACTCCTTGTTCCTGCTGTGTCGGGTCGACGCGTTCCTTGTGCGTGGGAGCGGCATGTTCGTGCCCAGTGTGCGTGGATGTGTCCGTGACTGTGCGGATTGTAACTGTGTCGGCTCGGCCAAAAGCTTGCATTCGGTAGACTGGGAGTACATGTAAGGCGATTCGAGGCCGCCTTAAGTCTCGCCCCGTCCCTTCGGGCAGTCTGGCTGGCTGCCCGGAGTACCCCGCCCGCACGACAGAGCCTGACTAGCTACCCGTGTTGTATTCCAGTCAAACACAGCAGCACTAAAGGGCCTCATTCCCCTGACCCCGAAAGAGCCCCCATTTCTGCAGCGATGGGAAGGACGAGTACGGAGAGGCTGCTAAAATCTCAGGGCCTAACCAGGCTGCGCAAACTGAGAAGGACTAAGATGACGATCTGTACTTACAACGCCCGCACGCTTGCGTCGGAAGCATCCGTCGAGGACCTGATGATGCAAGCCAGGAAGATCAAGTACGACGTCATCGGACTGACCGAGACGAGAAGACACCACCCCCTACACGCCGCCTACGATTCCGGAGAAGAACTGTTCCTCGGAACATGCGACAGCAGAGGAGTAGGCGGCGTTGGTGTCCTCGTCAACACGACTTCAACGCCAAGATCGGGCCACGAAGGTCGCCGGAAGAACTTCACATCGGAACCCACGGTTTGGAGTGGAACGAGCAAGGTGAAAGGCTGTCTGAGTTTATCATGTCGACCAAGACCATCCATGGAAACTCGCAGTTCCAGAAGCCTTCCTCCCTACGATGGACCTGGGAATCCCCCGGTGGCCAGTTCCACAACGAGATCGACCACATCATCTTCAATCGCAAGTATTGCCTGACCGGTGTCTCCGTTGTCCCCAAGTTCTACACGGGATCGGACCACCGCCTCCTTCGCGCGAGGTTCCGCTTTTCGCGTCAAGGAGAGAAGGCCGCGAAGTTCAAGAAGAGGAATCCCAGAACGACCATCAACTGGGATCTCTACACCTCTCTTATCGGCCTTTGGGAAGATGCCGTCATGGACAACGTCGACGAGGAATACGATCGCTTCGTGCACCATCTCCACGATAGTGCTAAGGGAGCCGAGAGCTTAAAGACCACCAAGAGACGCCTGTCTCCGGAAACTCTTGAGCTGATACGCCAGCGTGGAGCAGCACGAGCGTCAGGCAACTACCAACTGACGTCCGAGCTTGCAAAGCTATGCAGAGCGGCGATAAAGGAAGATCTCAAAGAGAGAAGGGCGAAAGTGTTGGCTGAAGCAGCAGAGGCAGGGCTGAGCATCCGCAATGCCCGCCGGAACTTCGCCAACTTCAAGACCAAGATGACCGCTCTCCGACGTCCTGACGGAACCATCACCTCTTCCAGAAGGACCATGGAGAAAGTCATCCACGACTTCTACTCCGATCTCTTCGATAGCCACGTCCACCTGCCCCCATGCCATCTTCCGCAGGATGGATACGTCGTCCCCTCTGTTCTCTCTTCCGAAATCCGACACGCCATCTCGTCGGTGAAGAAACGTACAGCACCCGGTTCTGACAGGATCAGAGCTGAACACCTGAAGAACCTCCCGCCAGCGCTCATCAACACCTTGGCGCGGCTCTTCACACGCTACCTGTCCGAATGCAAGGTTCCATCTCAGTGGAAGACCAGCAAGACCGTTTTGCTGTACAAGAAGGGAGACGTGCACGACATTGGCAACTATCGCCCGATCTGCCTGTTGTCCGTAGTCTACAAGCTGTTCACTCGAGTCATTCTGAATAGAATTAGTAGAACGCTGGACGAAGGACAGTCATGCGAACAAGCAGGATTTCGGAGAGGATTCAGCACGATCGACCACATACACACCATTACGAAGCTCATCGAAGTGTCGCGAGAGTACAAGCTGCCGCTGTGCCTTACGTTCATCGACCTGAAGAAGGCATTCGACTCCGTCGAGACTGAAGCGGTCATGGAAGCCCTGCTCACCCAGGGCGTTCCTACTCAGTACATCAGGGTTCTTCGAGAGCTGTACAGTGGATTCACGACCAAGATCTCACCATTCTACAACGACGTCGTCATTGACGTGAAGAGAGGGGTTCGACAAGGGGATACCATATCCCCGAAGCTCTTCAGCGCCACCCTCGAAAACGTCATGCGCGAACTAGAATGGGAAGACATGGGAGTGAAGGTCGACGGCCGGCAACTACATCATCTTCACTTCGCTGACGACATCGTGCTCATAACACCGAGCATCAGCCAGGCGGAGCGAATGCTGGCCGACTTCGACCGTGTATGTGGGAACGTTGGACTGCATCTAAATCTTATGAAGACGATGTTCATGAAGAACGGATGGGTTTCTGATGCCCCATTCTCGCTCAACGGAACGAACATCTCCGAATGCTCCAGCTATGTGTATCTGGGTCGCGAAGTCAACATGGCCAACGACCTAGCACCAGAGCTGAGCAGGAGGAAACGAGCGGCTTGGGGAGCTTTCAAGAGCGTCGAAGAAGTCGCGAAGAAGACGAAGAACGTCCGACTCCGTGCCCACCTATTCGATTCCACTGTTCTTCCTGCCCTAACATACGCCTCAGAGACCTGGGCTATACGAAAGAGGATGAACACGCGATCAGCGTCGCGCAGCGTGGGATCGAGAGGACGATGCTCGGAGTGACACGACTCACGCAAGTGAGAGAAGGCCTTCGGAGTTCCGAGCTTCGCCGACGTTCGAAGATCAGAGACGCTGTCGCATGGGCCAAGTCGTCGAAAATTAGGTGGGCCGGCCACGTAATGCGATTCGCAGACACCCGCTGGACGAGAGTCGTCACAGATTGGATTCCGCGGGATGTCAAAAGAACACCAGGACGCCCACCAACGCGTTGGTCGGACTTCTTCGTGAAAGCCCTGAACGACCGATATGACGCTCTTCGTGTCCCTCGAGCGAGGAGGATCCATTGGACCACTCTGGCACGCGACAGGGACGATTGGAGACGCTGCTGGCGCCCGCTCGAGCAAGTCGATGATCAACGGGACGACAGGTGATACAGGTGACAGGTGAACTTCACATTTGCGTTCTCTGCGACCACGACTGTCATCGGTGTCATACACTTGAATACTCTACGGAATTTGCACAACAAACACAAATTTCGACGGAAAATTAGAAAATGAATTCAGATTCGTGTTCAGCGACCTCGATTACCTCAGGCCTGAAGTTTCGATCTTGTTGAGTGATATTTACGAAAAATCGATAATTTTATTAATATCTCTTGATAGCAACTGTTACTGCAAAAACTAACTTAAGATTCGTGTTCAGCGACCTCGATTACTTCGGAACTGAAGCTCACAGTTTGCATATATGACACGACTATATACCATTTTCAGTTGAAATTCAAAGTTTTTCAAATCAAATTCAACGTTGCTACACGGGGAAGATTCCAGAAGAACGTTGAAATTTATTTCAAAAACGTTGAATTTCGACTGAAAATGTCGTATAACTCTACAATTTGATTGGCTGACGATTCCTGTGAGATAATGAAATGAACAAATGGAGTGAACGGTTTTTTTTCGCAAAGGTTTGCACTTGTGCGTATATGTTTTGCACCGTATTTCTGTAGGAATTTTTTGTAGGATTTTGTTTGCAGGAAAAAAGTTCTCATGTCCTGCCGTTTAACGAGTATTGTCAACGGTTCTGAGAAGATATTGAATATCTTTATTATTTGCTTTTTTAAAAGAATTCAAATCTTTTATTTTGTCTCTGGCGAATGTTGTCGTTGAACTTACTTTACTACATTTACTTGAACCTACACAATGCGCTTTTGGAGTGAGTAAACGGTATCAAACGAAATTGGCTAACAAAAAATCGCATCGTCCTTATTAATACACCCCGGTGCAAAATTGTAGATACCCCCGATTTGTCCATTAGTACCCGAAGGATCCGCTGCCTATGCTCAGCGGTTATCGTCGTATTCCTCACTATCGAAAGCCTTTATAGAAAAATTTTAAGCAGGTTATCTCATCAGTGCAGGATGCCACGAACTTTTATTGAAAATTTAACGAATCGAGACCGGTGCAAAATGTAAGTTCCCTTCATAAAAAACCTGATTAATCACAAAAGTCCCTGCAGACAAAGTAAGATTAGTACTTCCTCACATCACCTTTGTTGCAACCATATCAAAAATTCTGTTTTGCATACTACTGGGTAGGTTATCAGTAACAGTTCGCTCAACATTGGCTCATGCATGAAGTATGGCGTTCTTCAGAAATCAGAAACCGATGTCTCAGCGGTTCCATTTTTGTACACTGTGTACAAGAATGTCCAACAAGCTTTCTAGTTTTCAGGTTGAGATCTGAAGAACAGCTAGGCCACTTCAAATGTTGAACTGTATTGGAGTTGAGCCAACCTCTTATAAACCTTGTGGAAAAGGTACAGAATAACTAACTACAAGGTTCTTATTCGGATTGGCGGGTTCCTTTACTCTATGGTATCTAGCATCGATAAGGAAAAAATACTCTATGGTACCTAGCATCGATAAGGAAAAAATACCTGGGTCTTCACACATTGGCTTCTCGCAGAAAATTCTTTGATATTTCTCGAGTTTATAAGTTAATCCACTGTTCGCGCTTTATAGGCTCCAAATTCTTTGATCTGCGTGCGTCTCAAACAAAGGGGGAGCCTGAGAAGCTTTCTATCAGTCGACCTAGGAGTAAGCTGAAGGTGGCCGTTTCTCCTCATAGGACATTGGTTTGACTCGCTCTAGGTGTGTCTTCATGTTGTAGTGTTGTTATAATACTTTTTTTCTGTCGCTTGCGCTTATCTCGAGCGTATTGAATAAATAAATAAATAAATAAATAAATAAACCTGCAGTTGACTGCGATACGTGTATGGATGCATTATTTTGTTGGAAAATGAGATTGTGCCTACGAAATCTTCTGAAATATGGCAAAAGGTGATCTCGGAGCAATTTCTGGTAGTCTTCACTGTTCATCCAACACGAGACGAACTTCCGAAACGAAAGAGACAAGTCCGCATCCAGAAAACGCAGCCCAACCATGAGACTTTCACCGTCAAAGTTGCGCCTAGGGGATACTCGACCTCTTCTCTCAGATCTCTCCAGTAGTGTAAAAGAAGTGGAATCTTGATGGGCCCGACGGGTACAGACACTATTCGAGAGTTTGAGGAGAGAGAGAAGCGAGTATTCTACAGGTGCTACTTTGTCGGTGGAAGTCTCATGGTTTCGGCTGCGTTTTCTGGACACGAACTTGTTGCCTTGGAGTTCGTCTCGCGCAGGATGAACAGTGAAGACTACCAGAAATTGTTCGTAGATTACCTTCTGCCATATTTCAAAAGATTTCTTAGGCACAACCTTATTTTCCAGCAAGATAATGCATCCATACACGTATCGCAGTCAACTACAGGTTGGCTCAACTCCAATAGAACTCATCATTTGAAGTGGCCTAGCTGTTCTTCAGGTCTCAACCCGAAAACTAGAAAGCTTGTTGGACATTCTTGTACACAGTGTGCAAAAATGGAACCGCTGAGACATCTGTTTCTGATCTGAAGAACGCCATACTTCATGCATGGGCCAATTTTGAGCGAACTGTTATTGATAACCTAATCAGTACCATGCAAAATAGAATTTTCGATATGGTTGCAACAAAGGTAATGTGACGAAGTACTAATCTTACCTTGTTTATAGGTACTTTTGTGATTAATCAGATTTTCTATGAAGCGAACTTATATTTTGCACCGGTCTCCATTTCTTAAATTTTCAGTTAAAGTTCGTGGTATCCTGCACTGATACGATAAACTGCTTAGAATTCTCCTATAGAAGTTTTCCATAGTGAGGAATACGATGATAACATTACTGAACCTCGGCAGCGGGTTCTTTGGGTACCAATGGACAAACCAGGGGTGAACCTATTTTGCACCGGGTGTATTAAGTTTTAATAAAGTTTATTCGATTATTCGATTATTTCGAATATTCGATTATTCGGAAATTCGAATAAGCAAAAAATGGGGTTATTCGATTATTCGGAAATTCGAATAACCGAAAAAATGGAGTTACTCGATTATTCGAAAAATTCATTCGAAAAATTTTAAAAAAGCACAAGTATAGTGGATACAAAGAAGTGGGCAGGAGTTGGGACAAGGGGTGCACACGAAGTTCTGTGCGTTAAGTTATTTTAACGAAATTTTTTAACGGAAA
>CANDYH010000422.1:0-25627 GCA_947396885.1 Heligmosomoides polygyrus polygyrus | reverse complement strand
GTTGACACAGCCTACCTGGAAACTTCAGCATTGGGGTAATCGCAGTCGCTGGACACGAATCTTAAGTTCATTTGTAAAGTATCGATCGCCATCAATCGATATTGATCAAACTATCGGTTTTTTGTGGATGTCGTCTAGGCGGTTCAAAACTTTAGCCCTGGAGGTAGTCGAGGTCTCTCAACACGAATCGGAAATTCGTTTTTGAAGTATCGATTACCATCAATCGATACTGATCAAGTTACGGGGCGCAAAAATGGCGGAAAATACCCAGACATCCTCTACGTGCCAGGGGATTCAGAAGACGTGCGGAATACGTCGCGAGACGTGCCTGGGAGTCAAAGAACGTGCTAAAGACTTTGCTCAATGTGTTTGGGGATTCAAGTAGACGTGCCGAAGACGTTATCCAAAGTGCCTGTGGACTCAGAAGGCGTGTCGAAGACGTCGTCCTCTAAGAGTGGATCATTGAATTGAGGGGGACCAGTACTAGTAATAGAGGACCGTTTTACAGGTGGAGGACCAGTGGTGAGGAACCAATATATCGTCCTATCATACTATGCTATACATTGTACGTACTGCGAGCCCTTTGTACTCCTAGGTAGGGAAGAAAGCTGTACAAGTTGAGCAGCTAGCTTGATGTGATTGTCCTTAACTTAGTGATACTGCAACATCGCGCGAAGCGCGTAAGTGCGAGACATGCCGATAGGCGTGTCGGAGCACTTGTTACTCTATATCCTACTGTATATAAAAGTGTAAAGTGGGCGCGTGTAGCGCAGACGGAGTAGGCGCACGTTGTCGCGTGCACCCGACAGCAGGTTCCTGGTTTGGACTTCTCGCCTAGGCCAACCGAGTCTTCCATCCCTCCGAGGACGGTGAATTGGTATCAGACTTGTTTAGGAAGGTTAAAGCGTTGATTTCTTCATCGTCTGGCCACCGCAAGTCACTGCATGGCCAAATACGAGTTCAAATTGCCTCCACGACATCCCGCAGAAGTAGAATGCATGGCGCACCCCAAAAGTGATTGAATAACGCTTGAATAGCGCCGCCCTCTAACCTTTATCCTTTATACAAGAACGCTAAGCAGAAGGATCCACAGAAAAGCACTCTCCGCCTGTTCCTCAGCCGGTCTGCCTGCTTTTTTCCGGTCCATGAAAGGTCGGGGTTAATTGTTCCTTTTGTGGGATACCCGTCAAGTACTCTACTTCCACAAGATGTCGTAGAGCAGATTTAAATGCGTATTTGGCCTTACAATGACTTGCGGTGGCCGGCCGAAGAACAAGTCAGTGCTTTGTCCTTCTCGGACGTTCTAATGCTATTTCACCGACCTCGGAGGGATGGGGAAGTATTGGTTGGAAAAATCCGAACAAGGAACCTGGAATCGGGTGCACGCGACAGTCAAGTCGGCGCCTTCTCCGACTGCGCTACCACGCGCATCATGTCGTAGCATACATTAAGACAAAATAGTTAAGCAGTCCATCCGTCCCTCAATCTAACGTCTTTCTGTCCGTCCGTCCGTCCATCAAAACGGCACAATGACTGGAGGAGCTTCACACCTGGATCAGCACTCTCTATCTCTGCTGAGGTTTAATCGACTGAGAAGGGAATCAGGCGAATGCGAGAAACCTTATCAATCAAAGCGGTATTGATTGATTTTATAGATTTTTTCTGGAGTTATCACATGATCACAGCAAAATAGCTGCTCATAACAATCTTGTGGAACGACTGCGCAACAACATAAGTAAATAAAATTGACCGAACAACCATTATCGATCGATTTTATCGATCCAGAGCTGACGGTTTGAGGTAAGAATAATGCGAATATGCTGCCCGGATCTTCTAGAAGGGTGCGAAGAATTGAGCCAAGGAATCCCCTAATGGGTATATGACATTGGTATGTCTTTTATCCTGCTCCTTATGGGCGATTTGCAAACGGCGACGCTCACACACCAAAACGTCGGCTCAAGTTCGATTCCGCCTTCATTCGGATGGGACCCTTGAATGGTACAAGACCTAGAAGGATGTGGCAGCAACGTCTTCAATCCCTCGAAGGGTTATCCCTCAAAACATGAAGCTCCCCGAGAGCGCTTTCTAGAACGTTGCATGTCAAGTGTTATAGAAAAGGCGCGTCTATTGGAGATCTAATGGCGCCGGTTTTTGCCCTAAATGTGTTTTTCTGCTGTCCAATTCAAGTGCTGAAGACCTGATTCTACTCTGGTCCGCCTTTATGTCACTTCTTTGCCAGAATTAAGATCTACGGCGTCTCCATAATCCTCACAAGAATGCCTCATGGATAGTCTAACGAAACGACGGCGCTCATTGAGATCCCAAACCTGATCCGATCCAGGCGCGACGCCGGTGAGGGACGACGACACTAATCACATACGCTGCATTTCCCATGAACATCAGTGAATCACCGGCGCACGACGACCTCGTCGCCGACAACAGACCGACCGACACCACCACCACCAGCAGCGGTGACGACCTCAATTCCCCTCCTCTACGGTGCCGCTCGCCCACTTCCCAGGTGGGGAAGTCTCGCTGGCGGTTTCACCCGCCGAGATGGGACTGTCGGCGCTTCGGCGGCTAGTGCTGTGTGCTCTGAGCGCGGATAATGTGACGACAGATGAAAACTGACCTCTCCGAATTGACCGGCCCCGATTTGTTTGATGAAGAGAACCGAGCGCCGATCTATTTCCCATTGATCGTCTGCAAAAGCGAAGGTGAGAGATAGATAGGTGATGAGATGAGCGGTCGTCGCCGCTTAGCGGATCACCGCCGCTCAAAAAATCTTTGGAAAATCGATTCAAATCGGAGATTGATTGACGAACTGCCGAAAATGATCGATTAATCGAGCATTTTCTGTAAACCATTGCGAACGTGACGCTAATAAAAAATTTCAAAAAATATATAAAGAATATGAATTTAAGAGGAATATTTTGCCTCTGCCTAGAATCTTTTCTAACAACATAACTAAGAAGCCAATGAGAAATACTTTTATATGAAGGTAAACCACGACAAAGTAGGCTGGAGTTCACGCATACCAGCATAGCACGGTGGTGTGATACTAACTTAAGGCAACAAAAAATCGTCGCACCTTGTTAGACATTAAATTATTTTTATTATTGAACTAAACCTCATTTTGGTTTAATATTAAAAAAACTATTTAATCAAAAAGCAATAAAAAAGAAAAGCAACCTGAAGTATTCCTATGGGAAAGAGATCCGTGTACGCACTGTACAACAAGTGTTTTAGATGGATTTTTTTTGAGCATCAGCGGTGGGGAGCACAACCTCATCAAGGGAAGGAACTCCAGGAGATGGCCAATTTGTGACACAGGTGCCGTAGATGAGCCACATCTCTACATTGCCTCTATAGGCACACAGGTTCGCTTCCCTGTGGAAGCTACATCGATTAACGTCCATGAAGAATTGAAAATAGAAAAGTCAAAGCCGAAAACAGAAAGCAGAAAACAAAAAAATTAACAGAAATTTTTAAATTGACGGAAATTTTTTAAAAATTTTATCAACCGACAAACATCTCCATATTTTACGAACGTGATGTAAAAGATTTGCTTACCTAAAAGATTGTGAAACTGCTTTCAATACAGCATAGATAGCGCTCATCCGTTCCAGTGATAAAAATGTCAGAATTCTGCTATATGAATAAATATAAATATAAATATAAATATGACATATGACATATAAAACATGTAAAGTGCATTGCTCATCCACCCTCTCGATTTCATTTGTCAGAAACGCAGGGCACTTTCCCCTATCTTCGTTATTCAATTTCCAAACCTCGAACCCTTATAAACAAACCTTAAAGTCGAGGTGTTATTTTTTGAACCCAGCTATCAATATTTCAAAAGATCAGAAAAATATGAACCTCGAAGTACAAGACATTTTCGAAATCGAAGAACACATTACAAAGAACTGTTCTCTGAATCATCTGCATAAAATTCTTCATGAATGGCTAATAATACTCCACATAGACAGAATTTTCTATGCTAAAGCACTTTTTTGTAAAACAAGAGTATCTGTATATGTATCAAAAGTGCTCTTTGCTTAGCGGAATAGAAAAATCTTTTTTCTTCACGAATGGTTTAGATGCTACATGGACGTGATTTTTTCCGTTCTTCAACAAAAAACGGATCAGACTTTTTCTGATGTGAAGGTCATTCGTTTTTCGAACTTTGGCTGCTCAGAAAGGTAGAGCAAATCGAATGTTTTCGTGCTTGCCAGCTAATGATTTTCCGATTTCGAACTCGTAATCTCAACTTCAAGATCTAAAAACGGACACACGCAAACCACATGTGGGTTAGGCACATAGACCGTCTATTTGCTAGAAGCGTTTTTCATTCAAATATTGAAGCTGCTCCACAAAGCTTACAAGGATTTTCGGATCTATCGTACTCGGGACGGAGCAGAGGTACTGTATCAGTTGCGCCGTGCATCCCACGACATCCCACCACACTCTCTGAGTTCCTATGAGGGCGGTTGTATCACTTGCTAGTGGTCTTACTTACGATTAGACCTAACCATTTTCTGCCGCTGCATTCCATGGAGTCGCGGGTTGATGTGCAGGTTTGCTCATCAACCTGGGATACTGTAGCCTTTGGCAGCTGCCCTTGCGTCGCGTGTCGCATCGGCGTCCACGTGGGCATCCTTGTATGCCCGGGATGGCACCCCGGTCAAGCGTGTCGTGCTTCGTACGAATGAGGTCGGGGTTCGGTTCTCCTGCCGTGCTGCGTTTTGCACCACATCCTGGGGCCGGGTTCATCATCGACTAACCCGCGAGTACAGGGGATAGAGATACCCACGATGAAGCCTGCGTCTCTGGCTCTTGCTTTATCCCTACACGACTTGTATCTTATCTCAATCCCTTATACCCCGCATACCACGGGTTAATTTGTTGATGAATCCGGCCTCTGGGATTCCTTCTCTAGCCTGGTTCAGTACCCAGCTGCGGATTCCCCCTGGGCGACGAAAACGAGCTCCAATGACAACGGCTTGGATGACGTGAACAGGCGCTGGCACATTGCCACAGCAGCAAGTGGTTAGGTCTAATGGCTATTCTTGCTAGTCTGTAGCTGAAGTTCTGGGACAAATTCAAGGGATAAAATGGAGGGTTGAAGCACTGCATGCTCCATTCGACTAGGATTGATCCGCATTTTCCATTCCCAGCTTCTAGTAAAGTGAAAAAAGTTTAAATAAATTCGGATTGCTTTTTTCTGAGCTTTTAGCCGAACCCCAAGGATTTTCCATTCTCACTTTCTAATGTGTAAAGTAAAAAAATTTTAAAAAAGCTCAGATTTCTCTACAATTTACCCAGTCCGACCCTCAAACGAAAAACATCACGATGAAATCGACTGACCGTAGGTGAAGGTTGACGTCTGCGGCACGTCGCATTTCACGCATGGCTTCGTCAGCTGCACACAAAGGCCGTCAGGGTCGGCGCTGTAGTGGGCGATCAGGTCCTGCAGCGTGCTGAACGGCCGACGTCTCGCGATGAAGTAGCCGCCCTGGTCAAGCTGTCGGATACGGTAGTGCTTCACGCAGTCTTCCTCGCGAACTGCAACGCATCAGATGTATATCGATCGTATTGGTCAGCTTTGGAAACAATCTAGGACAAACTTCTGTATGTAACTGCATTAGGTCTAAAACGCCGGCTGGTGTCGTAGTTCTTGGGTTTTAAGACCCGTTTTGGTTACACGATAGCACTGCTTTGCGTTGGGAGTGAAGTAAAGGTATTCAAAAAGTTAAAAGCTCGTATAAACGCCCAAAAAATAGAAATTTTTTGACGTATAAGCGGTGTGGAATGCGCCGTGCACTCGCCTGAAATTTCGCATTTTACTCTCGATTGATTGTGTCTCGCTCGTATACCTAAGCAAAGCGGTGTGGAATACGCCACGCACTCGTCTGAAATTTTGCATTCTAGCAAAGAGGGCGTTTTGATTGAATTGTGCATTTTTAAGGTCGGAAACTTAGAAGCACACTACGGCTGGCGAAAATGCAGGGTATCCTAAAAAAATACAGGTACTATTTAAAAGGTTCTAACGTTGCTATCAGTAAACCTTTTAAAGACATTTGAGGATCAAATGAAAGGACTAAATAACGGGATTGGCCTGTACTGTAATTCCTTTACCGTTTAAAACTTGACAATCATGTGAAAGACATAACATGCGAGTTTATTGCCTGCACAATTTAAATGTGAGCAGGAGCCCCATTTTCCAATAAGGATTCTGTGGACTGATGAAGCAACATTCAAGCTAAATGAAGAGGTTAGACGGCATAATCGCAGCTACTGGGCAACGAAAAACGTTAAATGAAGCACAGCACAGGCAATCTGAGCAAGTAGTGACAAGATTGTAACAAGCATTCTGCCCATGCATAATCAATCGAGTCCGAAATCCAGGGCTTCGGGCAGGAGCATGGCGCAATCTTGACTATTTAGACTTCGCAAAAATTTCAATACCCTGCATTTTGATATTAGTCACAAATATCTTCAAAAGCTTCATTAGCAGCAAAGATAGAACCTTTCAAATAGTACCTGTATTCTTTGTGAAGAAATAGCGCATTTTTTCCAGCCGTAGTGTGTTTTTATGTTTTCATAGAATCTTTAAAAAAGCACAAAGCTCTCAAAACGACCTCTTTGTGAAGAAATTACAATAAGTATTCAAGCGAAACACAATCAATCGAGCGTAAATACAAAATATCAGACGAGTGCACGGCGCATTCCATACCGCTCATATCTCAGAAAATTTCTATTTTCTTAAGCCTTCATATAAGTCCTTAAATTCTTTAACAACTTTACTGTGAGCAAAGTTATCACCTTTCAAAGAGTGTAAACATTTTTTAAGACGCCCTGTGTATAAACTGTTCCCTAAAAAATAAAGAGTACGAACCAATTTTCGGAAACGTTAAGAAGCTCCATTTTTGTGCCGTAAAACCTTATCGCAGAAACGTCGAAATAAGAAATAAATCGAAATTAAGCTGTATCAGAATGTCTGATAAGGAATTACCTCAAAAATATGGTGTAATGTACTGACTCTTCAAACTAGCGAAAGGGAATTCTAAGATGGCGGAAAGACTAGATCAGACTAGTCGGTCCGGTAGCGATCTTCCCATACGGATTAACTGCAATCACCCGCAAAATTTCAACAGAACTGGGAAGGCGATCGGTCGAAATTCAGTGTGCTCCGGTAGGAAAGTTTTCAGAGAAACTCAATGTGAGAAAAGCATTGTTGAGAGGTGCAAGACGAATATGCGTAGGTATGAGATAAATCGAGTCCCCCTGCTCTCCGAAAAATGAGGATGAGCAAAGAATAAAAGAAAGGATAAATTATGGCGTCACTCAATCCCCTTTCTGTACTTGACGTCCCCATGTCTTTTATCTGTTTATTCTACCCGTAAGAAACTGCACCAAAATAAGAAATCCTTAGAAATTCTTGATCCACTAATGACCTTCTAGTATGCCAAGTAGGCAACCATACGATGACGTCTTAACTAAATTTCCCGTGGTTTCACTACTTATCAACAAGGCAGCGATAGCCGACTTCATCAGATGCTCCAGAAGTCTGCCCGCTCGCCGTTTGCTGCAGCTGAACACCTGCACGTTGCTAAGCCAAGGGGAACACCGCCAGACTTGGACGGGACTCGAAGTCGTTGATTGCGGGTGAGTGCCGTTAAGCTTCAGCAAACACGCTATCCTCAGCCGCTTAGCGGGCAAACAGTGACAGCTTCTGTGACCCTATGGCGATCTTCCGCTTACCGCAAACGGATGAGCATCATTACCTAGGCCACACACAGCGGAACCCATTTGGATGATAAAGGAGTTAGCGCAGGCTGATCACATCGGAATGCGCCATGCACTCTGCACGTCGACAACGAGTAAAGCAGATTGAAAGGAGTCATAGGACATTCATCTTTAAACGATTCACCCGTACAAAAGTCGGACATTTCAGAAGCCTTTTACACGAACGCGGGAGAGAATTTATGAAGAGATCGAGTTCTGGAGTGAGCCACGCACTAATCATCTACGTGTCACCATGAAAGGCAGCTCAATGCGCTCTAACGTGCACTTTTCAGCTGTTCCTTTTCACTATACTATGTTTCTACTTAAGTTGTTATGGACAAAAGGTTTTGTTCCGGTGTTAACAGATCTCTGTTTGCGGTGCGCCACGCATTCTGCTTTCAGTGAGTAGTGGAGGCAGTTTGAACGCGTATTTGGTCTGTACCATTTTCGAATCAAATTGGACACTCTTCCGTTCAAGCTGGCGCTTTTGGAATAGAACTTGTCATCTTCGAAATCAAAGAGAGCGTTTTTCGGATTAAACGAGAGCTCTTCGAGGCAAGAAGGGTAGAATAATTTTTTTTCCAGAAAAAAATGTAGTATGATTTTCTACAGAATTTTCAAATTCATCTTCCAAGCAAATCAACAAATTGCATTTTTATAAATTTCGTTATTCTTTGAGGGAAAATAATGGCTTAAGACCTAATCTAAATTGCACAAAGTCCGTAACTTTTTGTTGATCCAAGAAGAGATACATATGTCCAGGACATCGCGATTTTAAAATGACTGACAGCAAACGCCTATTCGAACGAAACTTCACATTTTTTCAGCAAAAACAGTTGTAGGAGACACAATTGGAAACGGTGAAGTTAAGGGCTCATATGAAAGCGTAAAAAATGGAAATTGTGAAAATCAGAATTAAAATTGCAACGGGCTAGACGAGCGCATGGTGCGATTTTTTCTTGAAAAAGCAATTAAATTATTGCCCGCTTATTGTGCCCTGTAGTAAGTTCTAAATCACAATTCTTCCTCAAAAAGTAGAATTTAAATTAGTAGAATGCGTGGCGCATTCCAAAAAGGAATTGAGTAATGCAATCCCTTATCCTTTTATGCTTAAATAAATAATGATAATAACAATAATGAAACAAAGCCCACGAAAAAGAAGTGCCAAACGAAAAAAAAGACGACGTACTCTCCCGCATAGATTGAAAAATTGCTGCCAAAAGGTTCACAAACTAAAACGGTATCGAAAACCAAAGGAATCGGCAAGCAGCATTCAAAATGAAAACAGAAAAACAAATTAAGGCCGAAAATAATAAAAAATAACTAATGGAAGTGCAAAAGATGCGGAGAAGTTTGAAGAATGCGTTCGCAGCTAACCTGACAGTGACAGATCGTTCTGTCGACTCTCCGAATTCCGGACGAGAAACGAGCCGTGCTGATTCTCAGGCTGGAGCAGCGCCTTTTCGGCGTCGAGTCGTCGCAGTTTGCCAAAGTACCAGCTGAAACGATGAGGTGATACGCTCCCCGCTTCAGATGAAATTTGGCGCCGCCACGTACGGTTGTGACTCGATGCTCTTCTCCTGCGCCACGTAGTTGCTCGGAATGTAGCCGCTCTTGCCGGTGGCTTTGTGTCGGGCGAACCACCAGTCGCCTTGTGCGCTGCTCAGGATCTCCAGCACCTGCAACGGGAAACATTTTCTCATAGAGCTCTTCTAGAAGTGCACTAAAGCTCGAGAAGCCGAGAGGTGGCCAGTGCGACGCTACTAGCTGTAGAAAATTGGCAAAAATAATGGCTGCGTATAGACCGTTCGCACGTCAAATTGAACACATTTTGAGCCAATTTGGGAGATTTGCTTTCAGAGTGTCTGATTTTGACATGAAAATGGTCAGATGACAACAACAGCCAGCACTTTATCTTTTGCCGCCGGCAGGTGGTACTCACAATCAGTCAAAGATTAGAAACTTATGGAATGCGCTTGTGCCTTCGACAGCAAAGTGACTATGCAAACCAAGGTCATATGCACCTACAACCTTTTCAAAGTTTTCAGGAGGAATAATCCTGATCTGCTTCTGCGAGCTTATAAAACATATGTGCGACCGATAGCTGAATTCGGAACAACTGTGTTCAACCCTTTCAAGAAGAAAGACATCGACATGCTCGAAAGAATTCAGAATAATTTCACTCGCAAAGCAGTAATGAAGTGCTTTGGCATAGACTATGTACTCGCAAATCCCGAATGGCCGAGAAAGAAATAGGATGTTGGGATTAAATCCTCTTGAATGTAGAAGGAGATCATTCGATCTCAAGATACTTTTAAAGATTCTCACCTAAAAGGTGCACATAAACCCGTGCATATTTTTCCTTTTTTTTATCTGTCTAGAACAAGAAGAGGTAAGCTTCGGCTATATGTGCCGGTAGCGAGGACCACAGTCAGATCAGCATTCTTGACTTATAGAAGCTTGCGGGAGTTCAACTTACATCTAGCCCAAAACGAGAATCTCTTAAGACTATCTGAGCATTCGCTCGCTTGATTGTTGTCCAACGTTGCGTTGCTATAACTGTTTCAGTTCTCATTTGTTGGTGCCTACTTAGTTCCCGAGTTTGCGTTGCTTTTTTTGTTTCTTTAATATCTGCGTAGCTACCACCACGCTGTGAATAAATAAATAAATAAATAAAGTCAAAACACCTTTGAAGGTTAAAGCTAGGCTGCCATTTTTAGAAGTTCTAAAACCATTTTAGCTATGTAAATGAACATTACAACTATTATTACATTCTTCTTCTATCTTCTTTTTTTCTAAAATTGAGCTGGCAAAAAATTCCTGAAATTCTCCAATAAAAATGGGTTACCAAATTCTATGGGGCATGCAAAATCCTCATCAACAGGTATCTGCAAGAAGTTCCTTAGCAGCCTGGTTTCACCGATTATGTTGTTGTATTAATTGTATCCCCTATTTTGTTGATTTTGTTCTGTGTTGATTTATGGTGTTGTGTTCTTTTCTGTGGATTACCTCATACAACAAATAAATAAATAAATAAATAAATAAATAAATAAATCCCATACAATATGGGCCACCAGTGGGTCGTCTGCCACCTAGACTATTCCTCGAAAGGACAACGCACTCTAGCGCTTGATTTTCCAATTAAGCCACTGCATGAACAAAATGTGATATAAGAAAATGCCTGTCCAGATCTCGGTGTGTGCGTCCGTCCGCGCAAAATTAATGGTCGACGAAAGGACTGAGGATGCATGACTGATTGACCAACGCCGTCCTTTATCCCGAGTTTACAGTCTAGAACGCATTTTCCAAAGGCTGGCACAAACTGGTATTGGAAGTATGGCGTATATGGCGCAAACCAAAGATGTAATAAAAAAAGGAAAAAGGATGAAAGACGGCGTTAATCAAACATTTTGGGAAGCACTACGCTTTCTAATACACCTACTTGATATCATGGATGCAAATTGAATCCGTATTTGCCCAAACCAGGGTTTGAATTTTTAATTTCTATAAAAATCGGAATATCAAAGTAAGTATAAAAACCAAATTTATCAGCAAAAACATTTAAAAATTTTACAAAAAAGTTATAAGTCAAAAAAACTTAAAGCTAAGAAATAATTAGTTAAGATAAAAGTTACAGTGAAGAAAACTTATAAGTTCCCAAGCCGTGGCCAAACTTTATCCAACAACAAAAAAACGGATCAGAAGCTCTTCAGGCTGTACCCACCTCGTCCTTCTTGAAGCTGAGGTCGTCGTCTGTTCGGGCCTCGTAGTCGAACAACGCGACGAAGTACGGATTGGGATTGCCGGCGCTGTTCGTCGTCGGCGACGGAGGTGTTTTGGCTCGAGGCGACGACTCGTCAGGACTAGGCGGCGGAGCCGGCAAGGTGACCGTCTTTCCAGCGCAGCCACCCATCTCATCAGTTCTTCAGCGGCTGCATACGGAAGCAGTTCAGCAGTTCAAAGCGGGGCACGGGCCGCCGGAGTAGGGCGACTGTTATGCTATCAGGTATCGGGGCGCGGTGGGGGAGGGGGACGATCGCCGCGCAGAAGAGGGTGCGGTCGGAGGCGGACGGCGACGGCGACGACGACGACGCGACGGGGCGGCACGGGGGCCGAAGGTCAGTCACACCATCATCACGCAGCAAGCCAAACACGGAGCCCCGTTTTAGCCGAAGCGCTGACCGCTCCTCCCGCCGCTGACCGGCCGGCCGGCTGGGTCATCAAACACACAGATTCGAGCTCTTCGCCGGCTTCCATTAGAGGAGCTTCGGCGGATATTGACACTGTCGGTCGGCGAGGAACACGTCATCCCCTCGAACTTTGGAGTGCGGTCCCGTAATCTGTTGCAGCCTTAGACCTCGCAGCCGCTAGCAGTGTTTGTCTTACTTTTTATGAAGCCTATAAACCGTTGTTGACAAGGCGAGGCAAGAAGAGGTCAGCCAAGAGGCGCTGTTTTCCTTCGGTCTTGATCCAAACTCGCGTTCAGACTAGTCCAACCCTTGCTGGTCCTCCTTTCCGTTGGAACGGACCACCAACATTGCCTTCAACATCTTAGACAGATCTACGAATGCGAAAGAAGGTCCACCGCATCGCCTGACCTGAAGCGCCCCAGACATCCGATCCTATGGCGTGAAGGACTGATGGCAGTTAAGTGTTCGAGGTGCCATGGCTGACTCTTACGGATAACAACCTTCTTAATGGCAGGCTGCGCTGTCTGCAAGCATTTGTAGCATATTCTTCATCCGCTTTACGCTATTTTTCACGGATGTTTTTTAGCTGAATCTGGTCATCACTGTTCTTTCTTCTTCTCATAATTTTTTTTCCATGGGCTAGCATTCTAACGTATTTGGTTGAGGTGCGGCCTTAGAAGTATATAAATAATAAAATAAATATTTATTTAAATATAAGGATAAAGTATAAAGGACGGCGTTATTCAATCCCTTTTGGGATGCGCCACGCATTCTACTTCTACGGGATATCATGCAGGCGATCTGAATGCGTATTTGGCCATGCAATGACTTGCGGTAGCCAGCTGATGAACAAGTCAGCGCTTTATCGTTCCCAGACAAGTCTGATACCAATTCACCGACCCCGGAGGGATGGAAGGCTTGGTCGGCCCGGGCGGGAAATCCGATCCAGGAACCTGGTATCGGGTGCACGCGGCAGTCGGCGCCTTCTCCGACTGCGCCAACATAAATATTATAAATAAATAATAAAAAATAAAACACCTCTCGTTAGGTCCACAATCGCCCGTGACTCAACGCAGTGTATCAGCTTATTTATTTATTTACCCATCTGAACGAGACGCATGTAGCGCAGCCGAAGTAGCTGCCGACTGTCGCGTGCAGTCGATACCAGGTTCCTGGCTCGGATTTCCCGCCTAGGCAACCAAGTCTACCATCCCTCTGGGGTCGGTTATTTGATACCATACTTGTCTGGGAAGGATACAGCGCTGACCTACTCATCAGCTGGCCGTCGATAGGCTTTGTGTAGGTTAATTACGCATTCAAATCGTCCCACGAGATCCCTTGGAAGTAGAGTGCGTGGAGCCCCCCAAAAAGAATGAGTAACGCCGTCATTTATTCTTTCACATCCCCGTATCACGGGTGGGTGCTGGCAAACCTCGAGAATATCACGGATGTTACCTGTGCTCAATCAGCGCCGGTGGTGTAAGGCGAACATCGCTGCCCAGAAAGCAGAAGATGCTGGTTCGAGTCCCGCCTGGCGCAAGAGTTTTGATCGCAACAAAACATCCTGTAACAACATATTATTTACCCTTTATCTATCTGAATGAGTAAGCAAACATAACTCCACGCATTTCGGGACAACATCTGTTAAGGCACAAGAAGTTATTTCGGTGTGAAAGATGTTCTGATGACTTCCGCTTCTTCCTCTACTAATTTTTGTGTCTCTTGTTAAGAATTAGTTAAGTTCTAATCCACAGGTGATCAGATTTCTGAGAGTGAGCAAGTTCTGCTGTGGGACAGGCCAACTGACAGAAAAGCCTGACTGTATGCGCAGCGAACTCGTGAAGTTGGCGCACGAGATGACAAAGTGTGTCGTTCTGGCCGAGTGGTCTAAGGCGCTGCGTTCAGGTCGCAGTCCTCTTCGGAGGGCGCAGGTTCGAATTCTGCGGATGACAGGACTTTTGCATGGCACGGCTAAAGTCACTTTTCGACTCACGTATAGATATGTATGTGGAGCCTCTCAGTGAGGGATTGCGCCATGCTTTCAGCTACCTTTACGAGTTATTAGATCGCGTTCATTCTATGGTTTAATATGCTTTGTACCATGTCCCATGCGGCCCAACTGTCTCCGGAGTAAATGAAGCTTGTATAGCGAAACTAGTTCAACGACAAATGACCTACTTAGTCCCGCTCTTTCGTTTCCTCTCCTTGTTCGAACGGATGGGCTCGTCTCCACCGAGGTTAACGAAGCGCACCAACCAGGATGGGTTCCTCAACGGATCTATTCTATCCTCATCGGCTATGCACACACACACCAGACACGGTCACATTCGTCCCAGATCAGGGTTAGATGCCTTTCTTACCAGTCCAAATGACTTCTCAAGCCTAATAGGGCGAAGAGCATTACGGAGGCAGTCCCATAAAGGTTTTTCTCTCGGCAGCTGGGCGCCGACCCAAAAAGGAAACGAATCTCCGATTCGCCCAGATATGGATTCAAACCAATGTTTCGGTCTGATATGTTCTTTGAGAATGTGACGCTTGTCGAACTGCAGTAACACGTTCTGCAACTGGTTCTATTATCTGAAGTTTCGCTCCGACCGCTGATGGCGCTGACAAACAGGTTCCATTGAAGCACCACGACATAGCAAAGAGATTTTAGCCTCTTTTTAAACGAGATGATGAGGATGATGAGGATGAGGAGATGATGGATATGAGGAACCACATGCCGAAGGATTTCTTAAACGCTCTTCTCGATCGTGCATCCGAGAGCTAAACGTGGGATCGAAATTGTACGGTAAGGGTAAAGAGATAAAAGGCGGCGTTACTCAATCCCCTTTGGGATGCGCAACGCATTCTACTTCTACGTGATATCGTGGAGGCGATTTGAATGAGTATTTGGCCATACAATGACTTGCGGTTCCGGTTCCTATTCAAATCTGGTGGAAATTCACCGACGCAGAGGGATGGAAGGCCTGGTTGGCCTGGGCAAGAAATCCGATCTAAGAACCTAGTGGTAGCGGGTGCACGCGACAACCGGCGCCTCTTCCGACTGCGCTATATGCGCCCTTAATTATGTGGTACTTTAAATGAATTCAGAAAAACCACTTGACCTATAAGAGAAGACGTGAAGGCATTAGGTATAGCCAAATTCCGTTCGATTAAACAGCGCCACTGATGCGATAGGTAGGTATAGTAAATATCCTGTTTGGACAGCACGGCGTGCGAGTTCGGGTCCTGCCTGGAGCTAGAGTTCCACCCCGAAGCAAGTATTCCAACAAAATTTTTATCCTCACCTCCAAAAGTTTCTTCAGGCCTAAATAAAATGAACCAAACTATTTCGACAGTTTCCGCAGGTACTCTCCAGATTTATTCGACTATGCTCATTGCTGCTAATGGAGCAGATCATTTTAGGAAATTGACAATATAATTCGGCTAGCATGACACGACACAGCACGTCACGCAGTCACTCATGCTGTTTTTCATAGAAGCGAGTGTCTGAAGATGGCATCTCGGTTGTTCATTACCGAATTTCTTGTAATAATCCAGAACGCTTCTAAAGGTTTCAATGCTTAAGCTAGAGTGCTAGAGTGTCGGTGATTCAGAATATATTCTTCGATACACACATACACCAGTTGTTCGACACTGTTTACCTCAAACTTGGGTAATTAAACCAAACACTAACATAAAAACAGTACATATTTGAGCGTCCTAAAAACATCTTACAAAAGAATGAGGAATAGAGAAAATGAAACATGAGAAGAGCGCCAAAATTTTTGAATTTTCCCTAGAAAAATTTGTGAATTTTCCCATGTGACTCTTTTATAGGGAGTTTTTGTTTGCATAGCTGCACAATCTGATAAAGCTCTAAGCGAAAATTCCTTACAATATCCCACGAAATCGTCCTATGATCGCGAGAAAGTCGCGATTATGCTGTAATATCACTAGAAATAACCAGTGCAGTGCATATTATAGGCATGGACGCATCTTGGTGGCTTTAGAGTGAGCAAGCGTATTAAACACCTATTTATTTGTCAATTTTGTGCGGACGCTCTGGCAGCTCTGCCGGAGGAGGCAAATGCATCCGATTCCAAGTTCTTGATTCGGATTTCATTAACCCTCCGCGTCGCCGGGGTCGCTGTAATGGTATCAGACTCTTTGAGAAGGATGAACACTGCCTTTTGCATCAGCTGGCCAGCCAAGTCATTCTCTATAGACCAAACACGTATTCAAATTGGCTCTACGACATTCCTAAAAGTAGAATGCATGGCGCATCCCAAAACGATCATTTGTCACCGTCCCTTGTTCGCTCTATCCTTATTTGTTTTGCACACAACAGTCACACTATTAAAGCCATCAAAAATGCTTATAGTGAGCATTTATAAAGAAGAATTGAAAACAAACAATTTGAAGTTATCAAAAGGTAGATGGTACCGGTAAGAGGCGTCCTGGAGATATCTGTCAGTGAACAATTCTACACCAGCTGCAATTTCATAAACTACGATAGGACCATACTTTCTCCTACAATGTACAAGTGTATGCAAATTTCACGTCTATAATGGCCTTTTTATTATTTATTAGATGGCTAAAATCCATGTGAAAAACAATGCAGTCTGAATCTATATAAAACGAAAACCGGCATAAGATTGGCAGACGCTAAGAACAAAAATAGAAGAGAGATAACACACAACAAAACACATCCCAAAAATTCTGTCACGTTTCATGTAGTCCGAACCTGCTCTATTAGCAAAAAAAACTTCACCGAATTATGAATTTTGTAGTATTTAATGAACCAGACATTCAGCTGCCTAGCGGCAGCCAAACGGCTGGTTGGGGGCTTCGCCCCAAACCCCGAGAATAGGCTAGGCTGAAGATTAGGCTTTCTTACTTTTATCAAGTAAAAAACCGATTTTACTATATAGATTAGTGCGGCGGGATATGGTAGGGCAGAATGTTCACTGCTCCTATGAAACCCATCCACCCTCTTTACGCGATTTATTCTCCGAAGTGCCCGTCCTATACGAGTGGAGAAACAGATCACGAGAGTCCCAATCCGAAGTGCTTATTCTGCAAAAACATAATTAAAATTCAGCGAGCTGTACCACGCCGAGATAAAGTACCCTTGTGTGTCCCTTTCATTTCCGATAACGTCACTTCCACTCTACAACGAAGCATAAGACGGGCCCAGTTGGAGGATGATGTTGTCTTAGTTAACATTCCAAACGACAGCATCAGACGCCAGCTGGTTCGAAATAGGCTTTACGATAGGGAGAGCGTAACGGAAAACTGTGTTGTATGCCCTTACGGGAAAGTAGGGATTGCGCCAAAGTTGGTGTTATCTATGAGCTTGAATGCCTGGCATGCAGCCAGACATACATTGGGGAAACCGGAAGGGTACTTGCTATTCGTGTCAATGAGCATCTAGCATGCAAAAGGCGGGGTATCTTAACGAATCCTCTGGGCAAGCATAAAGTGGAGGAACATGGCGAAAACGACTTCGATGTGAAGTGCACGATTTTGACCATCGAGACAGGTATTTCGTCTAGAAAAGCGCTGGAGGCGTTCTGGATTCTTTCACGTAATCCACGAATGAACAATCGAAATGAGTGTCCTTAGGTCACCGATGACTTTCTGCCGTTTATTTCGCATTGTGAGTTATTGAGCGACCGGTGGTGACAAGGATGTGGTTAAGAATGACACTGGTATACACAGTATACATAGTGTAGAATGAACAGTATAGTAAGTCTCAGTCACCATCTGTCGACTAACTGCGGCAGCGGCGTCGCTCCGTACAAGCGGTGGATCAGCGGGTGAGTTTATCGTTCATGGGTTCGGGATTTCTTGCTATGCCTCAAGACGATATCCGAAAGGCTAGAGTCGATGAGGCGTTTGGTCGGATAGATAGCAACATCCGAATCCTCAAGCCACTTTTAGGCCTCCGAAGACGACGAACGGGTCGAAACGTTAGGCCGCTCAATAAATACTGATCCACCTAACAATCTCGTTCGGCACAGAAGTAATCGAAACATAATTAAAATTAATCGGTATTGGTCGACAGGTCGCCACTGTTTACGGTGAGACGGCAGTAATACTTCTCCGAATCCCGTAGTCACTCTCTCTTCCTCTCTCCCCCCCCCCACCCCTCTCCCCGCTAACACTTGCTTACCTATGTGCTGGCAAAGAAACGGAGTGAGGAGTCAAGCATGGGCAACGTGGTGACTGACACCCGACTCACGTGTCACACGTTGCCGCGAGTCTACGACACTTCTACACCAGGGGTGCCCACAAAATTTTGTACGTTAAATTTTTCACGAAATTTTTTAGCGGAAATTTTTCCTTAAATTTCCGGTAAATCGTTAAATTTCGTTAAAAATACAAAACAGATGTAAACCCTTATTTCAAGTGAAAAAAATCTTCCACTTCAAGAGTTCGACAGCTAAATTTCAAGGAATGGAGTGCAACATTGCAATGGAAGACAAACAATTAAAGATCAACAAACGTAGAAAAATAAACAAGCCTTCAGTAACAAATTATTTACAGGGTGTGGAATAAGAACAGCTATGGAATTATCATGGAAGATGATCACCGACAAGGCATCTTAAAATGTGCGATCAAGCAGAATCCGGAGTGCCCTCCTTTCCTAGTTCTTTGCGAAACCGTTTTGTCTGACTGTTCTACGACCATGTACAGTTTCGATGCTGCGGGCACAGGCCACTAAGTACAAAAAGGTCAAATAAAGATAGAATTAAAAGCCAATCAGAGGAATGTTTCCACGCTATCGGACGCACAATTTTCGAGTGCCCGGTGCGTAGGACCATCCATTTTTTTGCAATGTCGTGACCATGACACGGCATCGTGTCACACGTTCCACACTGCTGAATAGGTGTGACACATCGTTAATGTGTTAACGTTCAGGAGAAGTATCCTCCCAAATTTTTGTTATTAGCGCTTTTCTAAAATCGTTTAAAATACGTCCAGCGGCCTAAAAAATATTCTCTCCGTCTCGGCTCTTCCATATGGCGGCAAAAGTATTCTGGGATAAGCAGCGCCAGGTGAGGATAGGCATATCTTACGAGGAGGTTAGACCAGTTTATTTTTGTCGATTCGTTGACGTACTTGGGGGCTCGGCGAAGAAATTTTTAGCTCCAAAAGGCATTAAAGGATAAAGATAGAGGACGCCGTTGCTCAATCCCTTTTGGGATGCGCCACACATTCTACTTCTATGAGATACGGAGGCGATTTGAATGCGTGTTTGGCGTATACCTACTTGCGGTGGCGAGCCGATGAACAATTCAGCGCTTTATCCTCCCAGACAAGCCTGGATGGAAGGCTTGGTTGGCTGGGGCGGGAAATCCGAACCAAGAACCTGGTATCGGGTGACAGGCGGACCTCCCCCAGCTGCGCTACCCGCGTCCCAAAATGCGTTATTTCCAACAATTCAAAACAAATTCATGAAAACATCAAAATGTTCTTGCCAATTTCAATAGTTTTTCAGGAACAATCCTAATCGGGAGGTTGACACCTGCAACAATCGTGAAGACCAAGGGTAAATGTGATGAAATCACTGGGTAGAAAGTCCGTTAAAAATTAAAATTAATTTAAATTTTTAAAAATTTCCGTTAAGTCGTTAAGCCAGATTTTAACGAAAAATGCCGTTAATTCGTTAAATTCGTTAAATCGTTAACCGTTAAATGTGCACCCCTGTTCTACACTCCGACACACGTGCCACGACTTTTGTGACCCTTCTTTAGAAACCCGACGCACATTGGACGATTTTGATAGAAAATACTGGTCTCCTCCCCTCTAGTGCTCCCCTTTGCTGATCTCCTCTTCACTGGTCCCTCTTCTACTGGTCCCCTTACTCGGAGTCCTAACGCACGTTGGACGACGTCACCGGCACGTCTTCTGAATCCTTATGCTCTGCACTTGGTCCCCACTCATACCCTGACGCATTGCCCGCTGAGTATATCGAAACTTGGACGATCCGCCGCGAAGGATATACATAAATCGCCAGCAATCGCCCATATTTAAGCTCAAAGTAAGCCCGGCTGACATACGCCGCACTGTCGTAGGCATCTCTTGGCTTCAGTTCCCCTCCCCAGTGACGGGCACGTGACATTAACCGATTATATATAGTACGATGTTTACGTCCTCCATCTCGCATTCCAGATGGTCTCACCACGAAGAGGTAACGTTCGTCACGTCAACGGAAACCGTAGAGAATTTTGTGAACCATTACGAGGTCGTATATTCTTCGTCTGCATGAAAGTGCTTGTAGTCGAGGGTTAAGACCTCTGAAGAGATTGTGTGCTGCAGCCATCTCTTTATTTGGAATTTGCTCGCAATGCACGTTTAAAACTCACGATCTATCGCTCGATCAGTGATTGTAATCTCATTTTCGCCTAACTTGTATGTGTAGCCGTTACTTTTAATTACTCTTTCAAAATGGAGCGCCTGTTTTTTTGACAGCGGGAGCAGCCATTCGTGGGACCAGCGATCAACACCATCGATGGCTCGATGCGGAAGGCTTTGATTGTGCTGCGGTGAGCCATGGTAAATTTTTAAGCCGTCCACAAAACCTATGCTTTCACTCTTGTCAACGGAAGCTAATGCACTTCCCGTGTAGATGTCCAAAGTGACCTACTGAGAGTTGTAGAGAACTGCCTGGGCAGTAGTGTAGCCGTCCACAAACTTCCTGCAGGCATCTGGGTAGGTAAAAATTGCTAAAACCGTAGCGGTTCAATGCGGGCTGATAAGGCAAAAATGACGCCTTCAATGGTCTTGTACTTACCTACTTACTTAGATACCTAGACGGCTCGTCCTCACTGGTCGTGCGGGCGCCAACGCAATCGCCATTTCTTTCTTTCTCTCGCAATCGTCATCCATGATGTGCGTACAGCTCGATTGAAACGATGACCATGACTGTCAGTCGATTCTTAATTAGAACTTGGCAACGAACGCTGCATCTCGACGTTTTCGACGAACACATCTGGCCATCTCGTTGGAGATCTTCTTCGAGTACGCTTGCACCTCCATGGAATCCACTCCGCTCTTCTTTTTTATCCAGCGGTCGTCCGTTTCCTCGTTGTCTGCCGGGTCCGTCGGTCGGTCGTTCTTCCTTGCGAAGCGGCCGACCCTACTCAACTACTCGACCGCGTGGGAATGCACTGGCAATGCTATCCTAGGATGACAACGACTCTGCCAAACCAACCAATCGCCAGAATGGTCTTGCAATGCTCAGAAATGAAGCTGCAAATGCTATAGAGCCTTAGTCAAAGTTGGATGTTAGAAATCTGACAATTTGATAGGTTTTACTGAAGGATGCTGCAGTGTATATTCCGGTGAATCATTCACTAGTACCTTGCAGTGACTGGGTGGCAGACTGCATAGCGGTGCTGACATGCAGGCGAGGGTAAAGGGTTTGATTCTGGGAGTGGGTTTACGAATTGCTGCGCGTTTTTGTAAGTGTAGAGTATGTTTTAACTTGGTGAGACACCGTTTACACTTTTTCACTCTGTTTTAACATCTTGTAAGATATGAAGTCTGGCTTACGTTGCGTGTAGTTACGTCGTGCTCCAATTAAACCATGCTTGACTCGCTGGAAAAGCTTCTCCTTAGTTGCTATCCCTATATGATTATTTTGTAATGTTCTCTGCTTGTTTTGAAAGGGTTCCTCATTGTAACCACTAACATGATCGAAATGTGATGCTTCGGTCCCCCTCTAGAATGATCGCTCTTCGGCGTAGTACAGAGGACGCTCTTCTTATAATTTTTACTAATTCTACACGGATGGCGGAGTCATGATGACCAATCTCGCACTTTTCTCGCCAAGGGAAACTGTGTAAGCTACTGATCACAAGTCTACCATCCCTCTTCTATACTATCAATTTTTCCTACACTACTCTCCATCTCAAAGTGGAAGACTGGGAAGCATATTTAGCCACAAGAGTAAAGAAAGCGATTCTATAACACCTTAACTACGTCGACTGGGACAAGTTAGAAAGAAATGGAAAAGATGAACGACATCCACAAAAAATCGATAATTTGGTCGATATCGAGTGCTTGCGATCGTTACTTCAAAAACTAGCTCTAGATTCGTGTTCGGCGATCTCGATTACCCTAGGGCTAAAGTTCCGGACCGCTTGAATGGCATCCACAGAAAATCTATAATTTCATCAATACCGATTGAAGTCGATCGATACTTCAAAAAGGAACGTCAGAATCATGTTCAGCAACCTCGATTATCCCACGGCTGACGTTTAGGGCCATTGTTGATCGCCACCAATCGCTGAGTATCGCCAAAACGACGTGCCCCATGAATTTGTGAAGGCGGACGGACGGAAACACACGCACAGTGCTCTTTCATATATATTAGGATTGACGCCCAAAAAAAAACCGCACTGTATAAGCGAAATTGTACTCAATCTTCGAAGTCGTGGGAGTGCCTCTACCCATACCATTAGCAAAGAGTGGTCGAGAAAAATGGGCAGCAATGCGATCAATAGACGAGATGGATCAAAAATAAAAATATTTTGCAGCAAATGGTAGAACTAGCAGGCCACAAGAGGATTTTCGATAGAAATCGGCAAAGGATGATCTGCACATTCTGGAGGTGGACTTAAGCAGCATAAGTCGGCCACGTTCGTAAATGATGCTACAATGAAGAGTCAAAAACTGCCCCTTTCCGAGGTCAACATTGTCAACCCTCTAAAGTTAGAAAGTGGAAAGAGTCTATCAGCCATCCCAAACCACACCATCCAACCCTCGACTCTTCTCCTGCAAGTCTGCATGGCTATCCACTGAGCCACAAAATTACTACCGCCTGCGTTGTGAGTGATTCGTCAGAATGTACCCTGCTGTTTTTTTCTTCAGAAAACCTAACAAACTGTCAGCTATCTAACCATAATTAAAGCTTCAAACCTTTTGAGGGCTAATTTTTGAGCACGACAAGGGTATTCCAGTCGTCAGCTTTGCGTCCTCAGCCCAACTGACGTGCTACGATCTTTCGGCATTTTGGCCTACCGAGATGTCCATAGGAAATTTGAAAACCACTAGACAATCCTCTGCAATTCCCACTTGCTCACTTTGGAAATCTCATGGGAAGTTCGTTGACCTTCCTTGATAGTTGCGTCTTGGCTTGTGGCAGTTCCTTGTTTTATGAATTGCCTTTTTCAAAACATGGTGGTGGTTCTTTTACTTATGGACTGCTGTTTGCGGCTACCAATATTATTAAACGCTGGGGACTCGCAACGGCGCTGGGTCGAACTTTTGCGCTTATTAAATCACGAAATCTTCAGGCTTCAGTGCTGATATATGGATTCCATTAATTTCCAATTTGCTAATTTGCAACACGCGAAGCTTGACCCTACGCCGGCATGAAGCCCACTGTCTACACGAGAAAATGCTCGCCTATCACTTCGATGTGTTGATCTCTGCAACGTATTGGTAATATTACCAGGCTTCCTGCTGCATTATAACCATTGTTTGAAAACATGGGACCAATTTCCGTTCAGGAACGACAATATTTTAAAATAGTTTATTTCAAGGACATCTCAGCAAGGCTCTTCGTTCAGAAGTAACGGTACTCAATGGTTACGTCTGAGCCGTAAATTCTGTTGTAGGTTATGACTGGCACAACGTTGGATTCCGAACGCAGAACGGTGCCAACATCACTCACCGAGCAGAACCTGAAACAAGGATTTTCTATTGCAAAGAGAGTGCCTCAGTTACTTCCTCACTTTCTGTGCAGTTCAGTATACCTGTAACCTGTGAGACGTTGATCCTTGTGTGTCTTTATCTCGACTCCGGCATATGTGCACCCGTCGACTGCAATTCCTTGCGGAGAGAATTGAGTGAGTTTAACCTCAATCTTTTTGCCCTCTGGTGCCTTAAAAGTTATGCATAGCAGCAACATTCGTAGAGAGCAGTCGACAAAAAAGACACCGGACCGTGAGCCAGTAATGACATTTGTCGAAGTCCTCTCGAGGAGCGGTGCCAGATGACTTATTGCCAACGGAGTCTTTGAGAGTTTGGAAACTCGGTGAGGCTGGTAGCTTTTGTCCACATCCCAGTGGCTGGAATGCATTAGTGTAGACGACTCACTGCAGTAACAGTTGCCAATTAGTTTGGAGATGTGATTCACCCACTCTTTCGTTACAAAGTGCTCCTCCATATCCACCAGGGCAGATGCATTTCCTGCAGTCTCTCGGGTGAGGGAATCCTCCCATTTGACACTTGGCCGAAGAATCCGGATTGCACTTTTCTGTACATTCTGATCTTGCTGTACTGTCCACTTGTTCGGGTGAAAGTAGACTTACCCGTGCAGTTGTAATGCCTATTAAGCATGAGAAGGTCATAGAAGGAAATGAAGGGAGATCCGAGTGTCTCTGTATATGTGACATCTTTTGGTATCATTGTTGGTTCCTTGTTCACAGAAGCGCTGTAACATGTAGCGTTGTCATCGTTGTCTCTTATGCAACTTGCTTCAACTCTGGCAGATGATACTTCTGCTTCCGTCTCTTATGCAACTTGCTTCAACTTTTCAAGATGATAGAGATGATATGATATTTCTTTTGCAGATACCTCGTGGATCCGTAGTGCATGACGCTTCCGGGGTCGTATGTTATGTCGTAATTACAATTAGTGGCCGTGGTTTCCAGAGGGAACTGATCAAGCCAGTCTGGCTAAAAGCTCAGGCCCAGTTGTTGAGCTGTGTTCAACACCGAATTTTCAATTACCTACCTTGATGTTTTGGACGTTAACCGTAATGAACCGGTCACGATCATGCCTCGAGTGCGTGTGGAAAAATCCGAGGGCATGTCCAAGTTCATGAGCTGCGGTACCGATCTGTGATAAACCACTATCGACAATAGAATCGCCACGGTACTGAGATCGCATTATAAAGCACAATCGCCGGTGGAGAATTGTGTCATACCGAATCACAGCCATTGCCAAGAGAAAGGTTCTGCACGCCGCCAATTCTACCAACGAACGACCAGCATCCTACTTCCATGTAGACACGGATCCTATCAGGTGATGAGCCTGGAGAACTGCTACTTTCTTGTAGTCAAAGCCACTCACTGCCTACCTGCTTATACGTTACCTGATGTTTCCTCAAATATGTCAATGCATGTGTCATCATTCCACGCTTTTGCTCCTTTTCTGAACACACTCTTCACGCTTTCGCCTTAACATAGCCGTTTGCTAGTGTATAAGTTGTACCACTGCTAGATAAAAAATTCCAAAACACCTCACTTGCACTTTCGTCAAAGAAATATGGAACCCTCGTCCATACGGTGTTTGGATATCTTCTGTCGCGGAAGGCTTGGCGCCTCTGACGGCCGTTCCCATCGTCGTTGACGTCTTCAACAATTTCTTCTGCTTGGCTCCTTAAACTCTCTTGATATCAGTTTCGTGTGGATGTTAAAGACGAAGGCGTTGCACCTTGTGAGAACTATGTCTCCTTGAAAGAGGTAGTCTCCTACTTGGCTGTTCATGTTAATCTCTTCGATGGAATCGCCTATTGTCTGAACCTTGTCAACCTTCTTTCTTTTCAGAAGCTGAAACACTCGAAGATAGTAGCATAAAAAAGTTTTCTGCTTGAACGAGTCCATCTCACCTTCAGCCTTTCTGCCAGCGCTTTTGCCTCTTCT
>CANDYH010000421.1:0-21411 GCA_947396885.1 Heligmosomoides polygyrus polygyrus | reverse complement strand
AACGTCAGAACCGTGCACTTAACATCAAAGTCGGTTCCTCCATGCCCCTCAACCCTGTGCCTGCCTAACGGACTGGATAAAATGCCACGCCTTTTACTAGCCAGGTGTTTTTTAATGCGAACTGCCAGTACCCTTCCGGTTTCCCCGTTTCTAGGAAAGCGTTGGAAGCGTTCTGGATTTCCGCAAGGAATCCAGCACTGAATAGTCGAAATGAGTGTCCCTCGATTACTAGTGACTTGTTGCCGTTCCTTTCGCATTGTGAGCTATAGAACGACCGGTGGTGACATGAGTGTCCTTACGAATGGCACTGGTATACTCAGTATAATCAGTGCGAATGACACAGTATGTCTCAGTCACCACTCGACTACTAACGGCAGCGGTAGCGACGTCGCTCCGCTTTAACGGTGGATCAGCGGGTGAGTTTATTTTTCATGCATTGGGTTTTTCGTTTTGGCACTAGGACGATGTCGGAAAGGGGGGGGGTAAGGCGCTTGGTCGGGTAAGTAACAAATCTAAAGTCTTGAACCACTTTTAGGCCTCTGAAGACGACGAACAGGTCGAAACGTTAGGCCGCTCAATAAAACTGATCCACCTAACCTCGTTTGGCACAGCAGTATTGATAGACTAAGGAAAAATGCCGAGGTTTTACGAAGAGAGAACTTGGAGATTAGTCTTTGATTTTCCAGCCACTGATGAATGCGAAAAGCAGAACTGTTCGCTGAATTATCGTCCTGGACTTGGCTACACTAAGCAGTGCAAAGAGTTTCCGTCACTATGCCAAGGCTCAAATGCAGTTGAATCTGGTTAAAACCTTCGTCGTCAATGCCGCTGAAGGTTCACAGACCTGCAGGGTAGGCAGACATGGCCTTGAAACGATTTGAACCCGAAATCAGTTTTTAATACGGTCCAGTTGCCGACTGTACCACCTGCAGCTGCTTAAGGAAGTGTCGCGAATAAATAAAACGCCCGGGTCAGCTAGCAAATGCAGTTCATATCTTTCAGTTGTTGCGCTGCGGCCCTGTTATACTCCCGCGGGACCTTCCGCGGGACGTCCGCGGACGGACGGTGCACCGCGGACGGTCGTCGTCCCGCGGGTGCCCTCCCGCGGACGGTTTGCATTGGAGCACGTTTTCGGCGCCGAACTTGGATCGTTGCCAAGCGTTCGGAATGGCGACATTTGCCCGGCTTCTCCGCAATGTTTTTTTTTGTTTTTGGGTTTTATTTGTGGTTTAATTCCGTTCCCGTCAGATTTTCTAACTTTCCTCGTGTCATTATCGTTGTTTTTTAAGTTTTCGCCGTTCCGTCGTCATTTTTTGCCGCGGGAGGGGGGATTTTTCCGTGCCTGCGCCCACTCGGGTGTTTGTTTTGACTGCTATGCTCCTCGCAAAGTGGAAGAATAAAAAGCCAATATACACATCAACACAAGAAACAACGTAGGAACGTAATGAACACAACAGATTTCATTTAAAAATGATCGTTAAAACTCCACCAACCTGACAGTCATGGTCCTAATTCGGCCTTGTCATCCTTAATGGGTGATGAAAGGACCTGGAAAACAAGATTATACTCGTGACCACAAAGAAAAGCATTGCAAATTCGAAAAAGGTTCAGTCCGCTGACACGGTGTCCTCGGGACGGCACCCGTCCGCGGTGCAATGCACCGCGGACGGATGCCGTCCCGCGGGCGCCGTCCCGCGGACGGGAAGTATAGCACCCCTCTCGTCGTCTGTCGGCGGCGACCCGCGGACGGCGGGCGTGACGGGGCGCGGCGATTGGCCGGCTCGGGGGCCCCGGCGCGATTTCCGCCGATCCGCGGGAGCTCCCGCGGGAGTATAACAGGGGCCTTACGCAGCAATTAACGTGTGAGGTTTTACTTGCAGTAATCTGACAGTAACAGGCATTTCTTTATGTGACATGACCTTCGTTTTCAGTGCGAGTGATATATCTGCTTGCAGGTTCACCTACGACGAATGGCCCTGGTCTGTATTCATACGGAAGACGCGACTCCGTGAACAGAACGCGATTTTTGTTAGTTAGGACATGGTAAGGGAATAATCGAAGGCTAAGAGGAGCACTAGTTAGAGTGGAGAGTGTCCAATGTATCTACACAGTTGTGCTGACGGCAAGGAGGCCTTCAAGCGAGTGACGTTGCCTGGTGGTTCAACGCTAGCACAGCTGAAGAAGATGATCGAGAAGTCGATGCGAAACGGCGAAGTGAAGTCGATAGTCACGTTACCTGACAGAGTGAGTTTGGTCTTATGGGGGAATGCGTCAGTCATGTCCGTTCTACGCCAGATCCGCTTCTTCTTAAGCAGATTCGTTAGAAAAGTGCTGCGTGCAAGTCTGAAGAACGGCGCGGTCCATCCTCTTTCTTTTTTGACATTCAGGAAATATGTCCGAAACCAGCGCATCAAGTTCAGGCTGAGAAGGTTGCCTTGGATTTAGGTAATGCTGCCAGTTATGAGAGACGCACGGATAGACCTCCTACCCAGACTTGTGGCAAGCGTTTTTTTAGTGCTAAAGAACAGCGAAACTGCACTCTGGTGAGCTTGAAGAATCAAATTCCGAAGTGCCAACTCTCGTTGAAGATTGTCCCTCTCTGATAAAATTCTTCTCGGTTGCGAAAAATTGTAATAAGGGCGACCCGTAATTCTATACGAGCACAACGGTCAGCCGCGAAATACGATAGGTCTCGCTGGAACTGACTCATTAATATGAAAATTGCAAAGCGATTAGCTCTGTAACTCAGTTATCTTAGGTATAACGTTTGTCCCTAAGTATGAGCTCGTATGGATGAGCACGGATGTGTGAATTCCGGTTTCCGGGTTTCGAATTTCGGATTCTGGTTCTATAAAATTTCCGTTTGCTCAGAGTTACACGTACTTTCACTGCATGGTTTCAAGTACATAAGCAGCACTTGCAATATCAATCAAATAAAAATCGCGACATGCCGTGTGAGTGCATGGCGCGATCTCTCCTTTCAGAGCCTTTAAAAAGTGCTGCTTCTTGACTTATAACAGGCCTTGAATTGCTTTTTTTCGATAGAATAAATTTGCCTAAACACTTTGGTGTATTAGGATTTGCCTGATTATCAGTCTTCTAAGAAACTATCTGTACGTTCTTCTAACACAGTTTTTTTCTTACCATTTTAGAGTTTACAGTGTAGCCCCTTTAATCCGGAGCGCGCTCGCTTTGATTTGAAAGATGTTCTGTTTAGTTTAAGAGGTGATCAGCTTACTTTGAAAAAGTAAGGTGTGGTAGAAAATGGTAGATATCATTTTCACGTCAAATTGCACACTTTCAAAATAAAATTCGGTTCTCTTCTAAGCGAGCTTGACGCTTTTGAAACTAAACTGAACATTTTCTAAATGAAAACGAACTTTTCTACGCTAAAGTAGTCTCTCCAAAAAAGCGAAAGTAATTCTTGTTCGAGGAAATAATTAGTCAAAGTAAGTGCACCAAGTGGTGAACACACTGCATGAAATCCTACTATATATAATCGGCTAATGGCTCGTGTCCGTCACGGGCAGGGGGATTGAAGCCGAAAGATGCCTACGACAGTGCGGAGTATGCCAGCCGGGCTCTCTTTGAGCTTAACCATGGGCGATTGCTGGCGAACTATATTCTTGGCGGCGGATCGTCCAAATGTACGAGATATTCAAGGGGCAACGCGTCAGGGTATGAACGGGGACCGAGTACGAAGCGTAGAGATTCAAGAGCCGTGCCGTAGATATCGTTCTGCGTGCGTCTGGATTCGGAAGACGTGCTGAAGACGTCGTCTAACGTGCGTAGGTATTCAGAAGACGTGTTGAAGACGTCGTCTAACGTGCATCGGGATTCAGAACACGCGCTAAAGACGTCGTTCAATTGCGTAGGGAATCCGAGTAAGGACGACCAATATGAGAGGACCAACAAAAGAGGACCATTAGAGGGGGGAGCGTGAATAGGGGGGGGGGGGGGAGACCAGTATTTTCCCTCAACATCGTTCAATGTGTGTCGAATTTCTGAACAAGGCTTACAGAAGTCGTGGCACGTGTGTCAGATGGCAGAAGGAGTGTCATAGACGTCGCGGCAACATGGCGACACGTGAATCGGTACTCAGTGTCACATGTGCGAGCTTGACTCTCATTCCGTTTCTTTGCCAACACATAGGAAAGGAAGTATTGGGGTAAGGGTGGAGAAAGTGACCATGGTATTCGGAGGAGTATTATTGCCGTCGGACAGTGAGCGGTGTCGACCGATACCGACTAATTTTAATTATTATTTTGCTGATTAAGCACCGGATTGGGACTCTCATTACGTGTTTCTCGACACGTAAATAATGAGCGCTCCAGAGAATAAATCGCGTGCATGTGATGGAGGGTGGATGGGCTTCATATACGCAGTGGAAATTCTGCCCTACCATATCCCACTGCACTAATCTATATAGTAAAACCAGTTTTTTTAGCTGCAAGAAGCCCTAAAAAAGAAAGGAGGAACAATGGGTTCTATTCTCGGAGTTTAGGGGCGAAGCCCCCAACCAGACGTTTGGCGGCCGTTAGGCCGCTGAAAGTCTGGTTTTATAGAATTTTTATTCTCAAGGAATCCTACTATATGTAATCGGCTAATGTCACGTGTCCGTCACGAGGAGGGGACTGAAGCCAAGAGGTGCCTACGATAGTGCGACGTATGCCAGCCGGCTTTTCTTCCAGCTTAACCATGGGAGATTGCCTGCGAACTAAATACATCCTTGGCGGCGGATCGTCCAAGTTTACGATATATTCAGCGGGCTGCATAAGCGTATGAATGGGGACCAAGTGCAGAGTGTAGGGATTCAGGAGACGTGCTGGAGACGTTGTCCAACGTGGGTAGGGAGTAAGAAGACGTGCTGAAAACGTCGTTCAACGTCGTCCAACTTGCGTAGGGATCCCGAGTAAGGAGGATCATTAGGAGGGGGACCAGTATTTTCCCTCAATATCGTCCAATGTACGTCGGGTTTCTGAAAACGGTCACAGAAGTAGTGGCACATGTGTTGGGGTGCAGGAGTATCACAGACGTCGTGACAACGTGGTGACACGTGAGTCGGGCCTCAGTGTCACATGTCAGTGCTTGACTGACTCTCTCTCTCTCGCCAGCACATAGGTATGGAAGTATTAGCGAGAGAGAGGGGGGGGGAGATGTAGGGAGGGTAACTATGGGATTCAGAGGAGTATCATTGGCGTCGGACAGTACGACCTTCGACCAATAGCTATTAATTTTAATTATTTTTCTGCAGATTAAGCACTTTGGATTGGGACTCTAATGATCTGTTTCTCGCCACGTAGAGAACGTGCAGTTCGGAAAACAAATCGTGTACATGCGATGGACGGACGTCATAGGGGCAGTGAAGATTCTGCCCTGCCATATCCCGCTGCACTAATCTATATAGTAAAACTTTTTTACTGTAATAAAATTAAGAAGAGTAGAAGGAAGGAGGAAGATTGGGGTTGTTCTGTTATCGGGGTTTGAGGACGAAACTGACGTCTGGTGGCCGATAGGCCGCTCAACGTCTTGTAATAATGATTTAAAGTTATTTTGAAGCGCAGGAATGCATCAAATTCTTAGTGTGTCAGGAGATCGCTCCATGTGCTTTTCTAGGTAGTTGCGAATTTCATTTGAATGACAGTTTAAATGCAGCATACTTAAACGAAGTGGGGATGTGTATCTTCTACCATTGTTTGTTTCTACTGTATCACCGATAAGCATATAAATTTAAGCAAATGAAATTTTTGCAATTAGCCAAAGGAAGACCACAACGTCCTATAGACGTGCGCATGTCGAAGTGCCTTCATGTGACTCTAAAAATTTGTTACCTTCTTGCAGAGTAGATTTTAAAAAACATTTTAACGTTTTCGGAGAGTCCCTAATTTAACCTGGGTAGACACAGACACGTCTTTACTAGTTCATTTTGGACTCAAAAGCCTCAAGCTTGTTTAGAACGGTGTCCAATTTGATTTCAAAATGGTGTAAAGGAAAACGTACACTGGTAGGTATTCTTCAAAGGATACTGACCAGTAACTATCTCAACGGGAGGTCGGAACGGCCCAAGTGTTGCATATGGGCAGAATCGCCTCTCTCTGGGAAACAACAAAATGCAAATATCTCGACCCCAATACAACTCTGCGCAGAGTTATGGACGACGGAATTTGGGCCGTTGGTGCGTTAGCCCTATGCCTGCAAGCGGAGGGCGGGCTCAAGTTGGCTGGAAACAGCGATGACGAGCGAGCGATGGTGGTGCAGTGGGTAGAGGGATGGCATAATCCTCATAATCGGAACGGCCCAAGTGAATCAAGCTTCCGTCGTCCCTAACTCTGCGCAGAGTTGTATTGGGGTCGAGAAATTTGCATTTTGTTGTTTCCCGGCGAGAGGCGATTGTGATCATATACAACACTTGGGCCGTTCCGACCTACCGTTGAGACAGTTTCCTGGTGAGTCAGCCGTTGCGAGCGATTTTGCGCCGCGTTATCAGAAAAGCAACGAAAAAACAGATTATCCTAGTCTTGAGGAAGCAGCGCTACAATGACAGTTTCGCCCAGCACTGCTTCTTCAAATACACCACTTGCTTGATTGGAGCTCACATGCGAGCCGTCGTATCATTTGGTAGTGGCTTAAGCACTAGGACAAACTCAGGAGAACGGATGAGAAACAGAACCCCCCCCCCCCCCCCCGACTAGGATTGATCCCGAATAAGCCATTTCCTAAACGCCTCTAGATCAGCTTCGGTGCCCCAATCGACACTGCGATCGTGGTCGCTTTTAGCTTCGACGCTTAGCGACAGTTGTAAAAGCCTTCCATTTGATGGAAATAGAGCCACTCTTTTAGTGCACAATCAAAATTTCATAACGGATTACCAGGCATCGTTTTCGTTTTCAGGTATTAGTCGAAGACGACGCCCAAATAGCACAGTTTGCTGACTGCCAAAAAGTTGAGGTCGTGTACGTGTACTCGACGACGTCGACTGAGAGTCTCCAACCTGTGAGTTTGAGTTTCCATTATATTTCTGCGTTGAAAGACTAGAAATGGGTTAACAAGCAACCAGGAAGATGAGGAAGAAGTATTAGGTTGGAAAAGTCTTTTCATTTTTTTTTCAAAGATTTATTACTTCACAACTTCAAGGTTAAATCAATTGAGATGGACTCCATTTTGTTCCACTACACTTCTCCAAAGACTGGGTAATTTTCCAATTCCTCTCACTTAAAAGACTGCAGTTCTGGTCTCGAACCATTGCTGAATCCACTTTTTGAGGTCTTCATCCGTTTCAAACTATTTCTCTCCAATTTCTTGCTTGAGAGCACGGAAGAGATGGTAGTCGGCACGTACGAGGTTAGGGCTATACGGTGGATGGGGCATTACCTCCCAGCCCTGCTCCTTTATTGTTTCACTTGTGAGTCTTGCAACATGTGGTTTTCATCGTCATGCAGGATCATCACCTTTGACTTCTCCGGCCTGTTTTCTTAGAGAGTTACGACGACTTTGTGGAGTTGGCCACAGTATGTGGCAGCAGTAAGTGTTTCTCCACTTCTGAGAGTTTCCCAGTAAATCACTCCTCTGACATCCACCAAACACTAAAGAGAATCTTCATTTCGTGAACATTGGGCTTGAGATCAGACTTAGGGCTCTCTCCCTCTTGTACCCATTGCCTTTTCTTCGGAAGTTGGCACACAGAATCCAGGACTCTTCGCCTGTCACAATCCGCGGAAGAAACGATTTTCTTCCTTATCTGGACAGAAGAGAAGCAGCGATGGAGAGCCGTCGACCTTTCTGAGTGTCTGACAGGGCCTGTGGAATCCAAGCTCCAAATTTCCATGAAAGCCAAGATTCTTCAGATGGATTCCTACTATCCTATGAGACATTTCGAACTTCTCTGCCAGCTGACGTGTCGTCTGCCAACTACCGGTACGAAGAAGATGGTGTAGTTCACTGTCGTCCAATCCAGTTGGCCTTCCTGGCCATGCTTTGCCCTCAGTGAATAATCTCCCTTTAAAGACTTTCCGAGCCACTCATAACAGGCGCGATGAGTAGTAGATCCCAAGCCATGTATATCGATAATTTGGTCTGCTGCCTGACATGCTGTAGATCCTTTAATGAATTCATGAAGAATGCCGTGCTGAAAATGGCCATGAGGTAGATCTGGCATTGAGTCCGGAAGATTGGATGGATAACGAATTATAAGAAGAGTCTTAACCTGTGTCCGCGTGCGAACGGTAGACAAGTGTGATAGGATTACGAAATCAGCAATCAACATTGGCTAGTGCGTTTACAAGGAGAAGGGTAAAAAATTCGAAGTGTGAATAGACTTTTTTCCAACCTAATAGATTTTCTGAGAGCTTATATTTTTCGGCTATGCCTGCTTATTCTACTTACAATTAGCTGGCTGTAAGACGTTGCACTTGAAACCACCGAAACAGATTGGAACGCGTTATTTGTCTTCTTATGGTGCCATTTTGAAATGTGGTGCATGGCCGTGAGGGACTTATCCCTAACGCTGTCGACCTGGCGGGCGGTGTGACAGATTAGGGTTAGTCATCGATGGTGCTGATTGATATCCATTGATCAATTGCTGTTATTTACTTGTAGTGAATCCTTGGTCCCGCCATAGCATCAGCATGATGCCAAGCTGGAAGCTGTTAACCCTGAGCAGTGTTCGATAGTTGGGCGGATAGACGGACTGGCGGACTCACAAAGGAACGGGCGGACGAAGCAGTTCTTTCATACGCAGTACTATCTACTGGGATTATTGGTCCTCGCAGCGTACACTATGAGCCCATTATGCGTTCACGTCTGACGAACAGCGCAGTTTACGAGCTCTGCTGGAAAAAGTGGAACTGGTCCATGCCACTGTCTGCTGGCAGTAGTCGCACGGAACAGTCCTACATTGCTTCGCTACTTCAAGTACTACGTTGCGGAGAACGTCCTCGCTGCTTTTGACGTCTCACTTCGAATGATCATAACTCCGTTCACTATCAGCCATTGCCGTCACGATAAAAACTTACACCTGGGGCAGGAGTCATCAACGACTTATAGCAATTCAACAGAGAAAATACAGCCGAAGTCGCTGAAACCGGGCCAAAATGTATCATCATGTCGCTTGATAAGCCGCGCTATCAGGGATTTCGGCCGTATTTTCTCCGTTAAATTGCTGTAAATCGTTGATGAATCCGCCCTAGAGTGTCGCTGCCAGTAAAATTCGTTAGTAGTAGTCTTTAACTTGTGAATAATAGGATAGTTAAAGCTCATGAGGTGTCGGAAGAAATTTTGCGCCACTCTTATACACGACGAGGATTTTCCTCTGCAATCCAGGAAATAACGGAGTGAAAGCTACATTACATTACATTACATACATATGAAGCCCACACCACATCGAAAACGACTTTCAACTCTAAATCCTACAACCCTTGTGCGGAAGAATTTAACTATGTGTTATTTGGAATTGCCGCTCGGAAGGATGGGAGCATTTAGTTAGCAGATCAAGGAGCATTTTCAACAGACTTTCGTGCTTTGTGCTCAGATTTTCATCTTCTTACTAGCTGTGCAATAGATTCCATCGTGAGTTAGACCTGCAGTAGAACATCAAATACCAAAAGTGATAATTTGAGTGTTTTCTAGAAGCTGCTCTATGGATGGAGAAGACTAGGTCTTCCACGAATGCTTCGCAAGCCATTTTCTACTATAGCTCTTGGTCCTGTCTTTATAATAAGCAACTACTGTTTCGAAGAAACATTCGTTCTTGCCCTGCTAAAAAAGGAACCCGGATGTCGCCGTTGGCAGGCCCATTTGTCGAGGCGTCAGACCGTATGGTTCAGAATAAGCGAGCTTCTTTCCATTTACTATGTAAGGAGGCGCATCGAAAGGATACGCTTTGATAACCCAGATCCTTAAGGAGCACCGCTTAGGCTTTGCATCTACATATTCCTTTATACGATCGTCATCTCTTAGTAGGAAGGCTCTCCATCATGTTAAGGTTTTAATCTCTATTTCAATTTGTCGTGTCTTAGTACTTCAATGCTGATTTTCTACGCTTCGCAACATTTGCATTATGAAATATAAATCATAAGAAAATGTAAAATTCAAAGAAGTAAAGAAGATGCAAAATAATGGAATTTTTAAAATTAAAATTATTTTGAGGAATGGTATGTTACAAAATATAAAACATAAAAAGGTTCGTTTCGCCATTGCCTTCAGACGAACCTTTGTCTAATGCTCCTCCCGTGGTTCCTCAGTGAAGAAGAAGAGCTTATTTTAAGATATCTTTGAAATGACATGACATGACATAACACCTCGTTTTTATTCAATTCCGACTTTTGGTTTCCTCATTCAAACCTTGAAGCTTCTTGACACGAAAAGCCGGCGGGCTTTTCTGCAGTCACAGAAAATAGCCCTTATTCTTTAGTTTTTTTGCAGTGATCTTATATATTTTATGTGTTAAATATGCATTTATTCGTTACGTATTGCTATCAAAACCTATGAAGTTGTGGAGTAAAGAACCGAGACAATGGCGGAAATATTCAAGGCACTAAAACTTTCCTAAAATTAAAAAAATTAAAATTTTCCTACAACGAAAATGGTTCTCGTATTGATACTGGGGTCTCCGCTTCTACTACCTTCTGGTATTCTTACTATTCTTAGGCCAACGGCAATTTCTAAGGCAAATTTCTCCTGACTAGCCAATGGCTGGCCCGTAGCAAATGGTGAATAAGCTGGCGATCGATAAGCATTAGTCTCGTGCGATGCACGGGGGTTCGATGGTTCCAAGCGCGTGAATCATCGCTCGGATAAGAAGCGGCGCTTGAGCCGACGGTGCCGGCGGCGTGGCGTTCGTGCTCCGGTCGCTCTTTCGCCCCGTGTCGTCTCGGAAACCGCCTATCGGCCGCGCCGTTCGCAGCGCGTCGTCAGCTGTTTGGGAACCTACGCAAGCGCCGCTGCCTCTGCTCGCTTGTCGCGAACCCGGCTGGCCGAGGCGTTTTTTAGGCCAGAGCCTGCTCGAGTTCCTTGAGACCTGACGGTGATTTCGAGGCGGACGTTGCTCTCATCCACCTGCTTGCTTTCTGCCTGCACAATTTTTTCTTCTGCTGCACCTGATGAGATGCTGTCTCGATTGGAGCTTGGGTGTACTAGGCTGTAAGGAATCAGAATAAATCCAAGTAATGAAATATTCCTCTCTATTGAATCTCGGATCGACTTCTCCCGTCGTTCTACCACTTCGGAATTGGTTGAAGTGTACCATACTTGTCCGTGAAGTATTGAACAGCAGCATGTCCCTCGACTGGGTCGCAATACACAAAAGAGCTGAACTTTGCTTTCCTTCCGTGCATGTGTGATTTCAAGGGTTTTGAAAACTTTCTACATGTCAGATTTATTTCACAAGGAAATTAATGATGAAGTGCTTCGACTTAAATTACTCTTCTTATCTCAAACGGCCGAGAGAGATAAATAGGGTAGAATTAGGGATAGACCTGAAGCAGAGAGACAGTTTATTCTCATCGCAGCTTTTGTTAGGAAGTGTATATGCATCTGCGTTGACATTGTTTTCTTTTTATGTGTGGGAACAAGGCGATCGATTAGACCGGCGGTGTAGCCACAAGTCGGAGAATGTTAGAAGCACATTGACCATAATTCTGCCCTGTTACCTCTAAAATGTAAGGATACCTTCACTTGGACAGATCCACTCATATTAGTCCATGTTGCGAAAGTAAGGTAAGCAGCATTGAGAGGGGGGAAGGGGAGGGGGAGGCGCCAGCGAGTTGGCCAAATACGCATTCAAATCGCCTACACGACATCTCGTTGGAGTAGAATGCGTGGCGCATCCCAAAAGGGATTGAATAATTGTCCTTAGTCTTCACTAATATTCCAGACCGCATCCTCCCGATCAGGAGTGTTCCTGAAAAACTATCGAAGCCAGCAAGAATATTTTAATGTTTTCATGCTATTTTCATATCTTCTATGGTGCATTTGAATTTTTGGAAGTAATGCATTTTGGAGCTAGAAAGGTTCTTCGCTGAGCCGCCAAGCACTTCAACGAATCTGCAAGGATACTGGTCTGACCCCCATGTAAGATGTGCTATCGCTACTTGCCGCTGCTTGTCACAAAATACTTTTGCTTGTCACCTGAAACACTCGAGGAGAAGAGAATGTTTTCAGACGGTGGACGTGTTCTAAATGATTTGACAAAAACGATAATAGTGGAAATTTTGTATAGCAAATATTCCTAAACGTTAACACGTCGACGACCGTGTCACACCCTTTCGGCGTCTGCGACCGTGTGACACGATGCCGCGTGAAGATCCCAACGTTGCAAAAAATCGATTGGTCGCAGGCATTAGGCAAGTAAAAATCATGCATTCGTCAACGTGCTAGCGTTGCACTGATAGACTTTTAATTGTAATTTTCACGTGCGACTCTCAATGAATCTTGGCATCTTTGGCGTTATAGTCGACGAGTGTTTGCTTCAGCGTGACCAAGATTGGTATAACTCTTTATTGCGGCTTACGTTTCGGCGTCGTCGCCTTCTTCAGAGCCTGGAAAAGTCGAAGTCATCTGAGAAACTACCCTCCCAAATGCCATTTCATTCTGCAGGAATCCACGGTGGACGCCTTTTGTCCACATCTAAGGTTAGCCATGTTTTCGACTTCTTATGGCATCGTTTTCGTAGTCTCTTAGCCTATTGGATGGTTTTTTTTGCTTTTTTTGCATGTGTATTTCAACTGATTGGTAGAGATTTGGGGATTCTGACGTCTACACCATTTTCAGACGATTTCTGCGCATTTTTCCAGCGGTACGTTGTGGTATTCAACATGGTGATAAATGTTCAGCACCAGTGATACACAGGTACAAAGTACATGAAGCACAACTGGGCACCTTACGGGTAGCGTATAAAGGCTACAGGCTCCTCATAGTCTGTTTCCATACATGGACCAAAGGCCTCGGGAAGAACCAACCTGCTCGGATTTTCAAAGGAGACCACGTTGTGACTTCGGAGGTGGTTTTAATGAGAAACGAGGTGTGCGGATCCCGCAAATTAAGCTAAACGGCATCGATACACTCTTCCCCTCATGTCTGCCTGTCTCCTGGAAATCAGAATTGCTGCTGAAGGTTTTCTAGAACCTAACACCAACAATGTCCGCCGACTGTCGAGTGGTGATCCACCTGCTCACGCTGAAGTGTGGCCCACCTTTAGACAAGTAATCTTCGAGGGAAGAAACCAAGCAGGCCGAACGGATGGCCAGCATACTCAAGGACTTCGAAGCACGTCAACTTGAAGTTGACGAAGACGAACAGCTGGAAGTGGTGGAAGAAGAAGATTGGGATCCGCAAGGTGAACTGATGGACGTGGAGAGGCAAGCAAGCAGTGAGCATATGATAACATTTTCGGGTGGAACTCTTGTTTCGGAGGAAAGGGTACGTCTTCAATTGGATTTCGGTTGCGTGCTCATAACCATTGAGGAAGACACCGCGATTCACTACACAGGCACTTTGTACCCGTCTTTCACTGTTGCTGAACATGTATACATCACCATGTTGAATACCACAACGTACCGCTGAAAAATGCGCAGAAAACGTCTGAAAATGGTATAGACGTCAGAGTCTCCAAATTTCTACCAATCAGTTGAAATGCAAAGTGCAGCAACGCAGAGGAACCAAACCCCGACCTCTTTCGCATGAGTGTACCCTCTACCCAGCTGCACTCCGATCCACTGGCTGGTACGCATCGCGGGCGTACAAGACCCCCAAACGCGTGCTGCGCCGTATCCCATTGTGACCCACTACTCCTTGGGTTTAGCGAATTGGCAAAAAATAAGCACATTTTCAAACCAATCGAGGGATGAGTATTCTCCTTATATGACTCACTCTCCCCGTTCACACATACGCTTCAGACTCTTCCCTCGTAATGCGACGGTGTTGTCGACGACGACGGCGACAGCGTCGGCGAAGTATAACATAGACCGTAATCTAGATTACATTTTTAGATGCTTTGCCGGTGTGATGCAGGCACCAGTATACTAGGTGCGGTTCTCTTGATTGATAATTCCGTACCTGTTCTTCCACACCAGGGGTGCACACAAAATTCTGTTCGTTAAATTTTTTTTTAACGAAATTTTTTAACGGAAAATTTTCGTTAAATTTCCGGTAAATCGTTAAATTTCGTTAAAAATACAATTACCTGCAAACCATTCTTTTAAGTGAAAAAATCAAGAGGTCAACAGCTGAAGTTCAAGGAATGGAGTGTAACTTTGCAATGTAAAATAAATGTTCATCATCATCAAGCACAGAAAAGTAAATAAGCCTTCAGTAACAAGTTATCTACAGGGTGTGGAATAAGAGAAGTATGGAATTACCATGCAAGATGCTCACCCACGAGGTATCTTAAAATGTGCGATCAGGCAAAACCCGGAAATCACCTTTCTTAATTTTTGCAAAACCGTTTTGAGTGACTGTTTTACGAGCACATACAATCTCGATACGGGCATCACCCCATTAATTACAGAAAGATTCAATAACGATACAATTAAAAGTCTATCAGTGGAATGTTAACACCTTGTTGAACGCATGATTTTCGAGTGCCTATTTTTTGGGACCAATCCATTTTTTGCAATGTCGAGACCGTGACCCGACATCGAGTCACACGGTTCTACACTTCCGAAAAGGTGTGATACGTCGTCAACGTGTTAACGTTCAGAAAAAGTATAATAGCTTTCCTATTTTTGTTATTAGCTTTTTCTTAAATCGTTTAAAATACGTCTAGGTCTGTTCCAGGTGGCAAACAAAAGAGGTCTGGGACAAGCATTGCCAGGTGAGTATAGGCATATCTTACGAGGAGGTTAGACCTTTGTGGATTCGTTGGAGTGCTTGGGGGCTCGGAGAAGAAATTTCTACGTCCAAAATGTATCAAAGGATGGAAGGATAAAGGGCGGCATTACTCAATCACTATCCCGCCACGCATTCTACTTCTACGGCGTGTCGTGGAGGCAATTTGAAGGTGTATTTGGTCATGCAATGACAATGAGGTTCAGTGGCCAGCCGATGAACAGGAGACAAGGCTGGTACCAATTCACCCCGGAGGGATGGAAGGCGTGGTTGGCCTGGGCGGGAAATCCCAACCAGGAAGCTGGTATCGGGCACGCGACAGCTGCATCTCCTCCGACTGCGCTACACGCGCCCCGAAATGAATTTTAAAAAATTCAAAAATTCAAAACAAATTCATGAAAACATTAAAATATTCTTGCTGATTTCAATAGTTCTTTAGGAACAGTTTTAATAGGCAGAATGAGACCTGCAACATTAATAAAGGCAAAGGGCAAATGTGATAAACTCACTGAAAAAAAAAGTCCGTTAAAAATTCCGTTAAATTTCTAAGAATTTTCGTTAATTCGTTAAGCCAGGTTTTAACGAAAAATGCCGTTAATTCGTTAAATTCGTTAAATCGTTAATCGTTAAATGTGCACCCCTGTTCCACACCCTGAAGATAATTTGTTACTGGCAGCCAGTTTAGTTTGCTGTCCATACTTTGCCGATAGTGAATTTTTGCTTTTCATTGCAGCGTTACACTCCAGTCCTTGAACTTTAGCTGTTAACCTGTTGAAAGTGTAACATATAACGTTTACCTGATTTTTCCATTTGCAGCTAATTGTATTTTCAACGAAATTCAACGATTTACCGGAAATTTAACGAAAATTTTCTGTTAAAAAATTTCGTTAAAAAACTTAACGCACAGAACTTCGTGTGCACCCCTGGTCGGTACCCTAATTAGCTGATATGTGTTCGACTGGTGCTCTGCTTGGCTGATTGGCTGGCGGCTCCCATCTCCCAGTGCTGCTCACCTTCGCGACATGAGCCCTCCAATTTTAGTGTTTTTGTTTTTAAGAACAAAAACTCTTCGAAAGAAATCAGGACAGCCAAACAAGAACAGCAATATCAATAGTCTGTTGGGCCTCCTCGACTTCAGTCACTTGAATGACACCGTTGATCATGAGCTTATCAATGAAGTTGCCTAGGACGGTGTGCCGAGCTTCCACAATAGCCTTTGTAAGCTCAGCAGTGCCCCTTTGTTGCTTGTTATTTATGTACGAGGTCGTTGCAAATGAAAATGAATGGCCGATTTTGCTACCCCAATTTCTGGTCGATTTTTCGTGGCTACGAATGTTCCTGTTTTAGGCATTGTACATTGTACATAGTTTCTGAAATTGAAGGGTCCCCGCTTTGTTGCCTTTATAGCTTTTGTGACGTGATTCTTGCCGAGTACCTCTTGCCGAGTTTTGGGCGTCGTTTTTACGGTATGAGCCAACGTGATATTCTGGTTCTCTACTTATATAATTGAAAAGTGGACGTTCGCAGCTCGTAACATCAACGCTGCATTTGGGGGATGATTTCGCTAGGAACCGGCAATTCGCCACTGGCTTGAAAGGTTTCGATATGGAGATAAAGGTCTCGAAGATGAAGGCCGACTGCCATCACTTCTTGACGATGACCAAGGAGTCAAAGCTATGGTGGAAGCGGATCCGCATCAAACTGTGAGAGAGCTGGCACGGCATTTTGGTGTTGACGGCAGCACTATCACTCGCCACTTAAATGCGATCGGAAAAGTTTTAAAAAATTGGATAAATGGACCCCGCACGAGCTGATCGCGGGGCAGATGCTGAAGCGCCAGGGCACCTGTGTTTTGTTAAGGCTGCGCAATCTAAGGGAGCCTTTTCGGACAGGATCGTGCGACGAAAAATGGATCATTGATGACAATCGTTGTCGCGCTGCACAATGGCTGGACAAGAGTGAGAAGTACTGTGTTGAGGTGATGCATCAAAAGTTGATTGAAAAACAGCCGGTTTTGGTCAGCCGAAGAGGCTCAATCTTCTGCATGACAACGCGCGTGCGCACGCTTCAAAATTTGTTGTCAAGAAACTGGATGAATCGGGATACGAAACTCTGCCACTTCCATCATATTCACCAGATCGGTCTTCTACCGGTTGTCATTTTTCAAGCATTTCGATCGTCATGTGAAGGATAAAAATTCAGCAGCTAACCATAAGATGGTGTCGAAAGTGACTTTTTATGTTTCATTAATTCTCGCAGTTCTGATTTTCGCAAAGATGGAATGTCTAAGCTATTGTCGCGTTGGGAAAAGTGTACTAATTGTAATGGTGATTATTCTGATCAAATACTTCCAAGCAAAGTTGTGATCTGTCAGTCAAAATCGGCCATTTCATTGCAGCAATCTAACAAATATGAGGTTGTCCCATAAGTCCCCGCTATTTTTTTAACGATTCATTGCGGATTTTGCCGGCGGTCTCTTGCATAGCGCTGTACAGCTTTCAGAAGAGAATGATTTGCTCTATCAGAACATGTATTGCGTTTCTTTTTTCATCCTGAATTTTGTCAAGTTTTAGGTCGCTAAAATGAAAAAGTGAAAAAGTGGTCATCTGCGGCAGTTGCTTCTCTCCGCTTAGGTTTGGAACTTTTGTGCAGTTTTTTATAGCATTTGGAAGACAATGTTCTGTACTACAAGGATGCGTGTTGGTGTATTTTGTCATTTGTCCTTTGTTGACTTTTATTTCATAAAATTGGCACGTCCGACTTTTCCGTCGGAATTTTTACCGAAACTCCTACTCTGTGATTGGACTTTTTGCTTTGCGTTACATTTCGTTCGGAAGAGGATGTCTTGCTCAATAAGAATTTGTGTCGCCTTTATTGGCTCATGCTGATTTCTGTCGAATATCAATAAAATTCCAAAAATAGAAAAAGCATCTTCACCAGTAACTCCTTCTTCTTGTTCAGTTATTGATATTCGACAGAAATCAGCATGCGTGAATAAACGCGACACAAATTCTCATTGAGCGGGACTTTCTCTTCCGAACGACATACAACAGAGCCAAGCAAAAAAGTCCAACCACAGAACCGAGTTGTCAGTAAAATTCGGACGGAAAAGTCGGACGTCCCAATTTGATAACCTAAAAATCAGTAAAGGACAAGTGAGCAGATAGGACCAACACGTATTCTTGTAGTGCAGGACATTGTCTTCCAAATGCAATGAAAAACTGTGCAGAAATTCCAAACCTAAACGGAGAGAAAAAACTTTCGACGATGGCCACTTTCCAATTTAACGACCTAAAAATTGACAAAATTCAAGATGAAAAAAGAAATGCAATACATGGTCTGATAGAGCAAATCATTTTCTTTCAAACGCTGTATCTCAGAGAGTTTTGATGACCGAAGGCAGCACGAGGAGAGGACTAGCCTTAGAACACCGGACGACGTTACGAAAATTTTCCGACGAGCGCAGTACACCCAAGGTCATTGGCGCGACTTTCTGGCCAAGGCTCCGTCGCCAGCCGCGCTTGTGCAGTAGTCGTGCTGAAGACGACAGGAGCATAAATGGCAAAAACAAGGAGTCGTTGCGGCCAAGATCTCCTATTGCGCAGCGCTTGTCCTGCGGTCGTGCTGGAGACGACGGCAGCAGAAAGAGTAAAAACCGGCAAACGTTCCGACCAAGACCTCCTATTGTCCAGCGCTTGTCCTGTGTCCCAGCATCCCCAGGAAGGGGAACTCCACTGGGAGCACTCCCATTACTGGGAATGCTCCCCCGGAGCACCCCTTCCTCCCTATCACCTCCCATGTGCTCTTAACTAACCCTCAAAGTGGTGAAACTGCCCATAGTCCCTTCTAGCTCCCTCCTAGTCGTCCTATTAACCCTTGTAATGCTTCAACTGCCCATAACTGCCCATAAGTGCTCCGGCTCCTCGGAATGTCTCCAGAACGCTCCTGGAGCTTCTAAATATCCCCAAAATGCTCATATTACTGTTTTATTTTTTCCATTTTTATAGACCTTTTTTACCTACCTACCTACCTATTTTTAAATGCTTTCAGTTTCATTTCTTTCAGTTTCAGGGTTTCAGTTTCCTTAGGACGGTGATTTTGTATAAAGTTCACTCACCCCACTGCAGCAAACGTGTCCTCAGGTCCGAATAGTTCTTCTAAGCACGTCTAGTAGTAATAAGACGTCAAATAAGGGCGTGTCCGTGATTGCACTCCCGACACCTAATTTGACGGTGTCAATTTGATGCATCGGCCCGAAAAAACCACCAAGGTTCGTTCAGAACGGGTTGCGCTGAAGGGTCAGTCAACTCTATCAATCGAACGAGGGCAAAGCTAAGTACCGCTATACAGTATGGTGGTACTTAGCTTTGCCTACGTTAGATACGACGTATCGTCTTCTCATTTGTGAAACTGGAAATCAACGACATTTATTTACAAAGTCTCCGCCTTAAGCCCTTCTTCAGATCTAAAATCAGATTTTAGATCTGAAGAAGGGCTTAAGGCCCGGCAAGTCCAGGTCTGCAAAGCATCAGTTTCACTGCTGAAAAATTGAGAGAAAAACGATGGTAATGAATTCTGGCTGATCTCTAACGCTTTGATCACACTCACTGAGCGTTTTGGAAGAAAGTGCGAGAGGAAAGAATCGAAATTTTGCAGTTTCCACTAACTTTGGAGGCGCTGAGACCTTCGAAGCACTCACGAACAGCAACTCCGCGGAGAAAGAAAAATAAAAGAATATTCGGCTGCCGAATCGAAATAGCACGGGCCGCCGCGTTTGTCGAGTCTAGCCGCGTCCTGACGCGATGGCCGCGCGCCGGCGAGGCAGCTCGCCGGTGGTGGATACGCAGCGCAGAGCCGACGAGACCTCGTGGACGGGGCAGAGACGCAGCGCGGCAGAGAGCGAGAGGGTGAGCCGCCCGGTGGAGGGTGCCAGACAGCGGCCGTGGATCGATCGCCGGCGCTGATGTTGTGACGTAATGTACTGCGCTAGTCAACTCGCGATCTGATGACGTCACAGGGGCGGAGCCTTCTGCGCATGTCGGGGGCTTCACCTGCTGAAGCCGCGAAGCGCGTCATCAGGCCTGGCTCGACACGTTGGGGACAAGCTCAGCTCGATCGCAGGATTCTAGTCTTCCCCCAACATCCTGAAGTTGTCCGGCGCTTCTTAAAAGCCGATTTTTCGCCGAAAAAGGGGGCGGATCGTCCTTCGCTTCTCGCCCCAAACTCTCTGAGATAGCGCTATGCAAGAGACTTCCGGCGAAATCTCCAACGAATTGTTGAAAAAAAACGGCGGGGACTTATGGGACAACCTAATAGATTGGTGGAGGTTTTTTAAAGAATTAAAGTTGCATTTTTACTATTAGAAATGAAACTTGTATGGATTTTTCAATCGTGGCAATACCTATAGAACGAACTGTTTAATTTAGAAATTTTTCTAGCAACCGCACGTGCTTATAGGGCATAGGATATGTACCTATTCTGGCGAGGCGGTTTGGGATCTCTGTTTTATTTTTATCTTTATTTCCAACAATTACTCGTTGTCTTTTTGCTCTTGGTCTTTGATTCTTATCTCATGATCAGTCTTCGTTGATTTGATCTCCATCTTTTTCGACTTCTTTCGCCACCTGGGGCCAGATTCATCCACCGTTTACCGGCCGGTAACGATATATCCGTTGCCGTACCTGTAGCTCTCTATCTCTGCATCTCTCTGTATCATATACTACGCAGGCCGGTGTGATGAATCCGCGGTAAGGTGATACCTGCGGTATCGTTGACGAATCTGGCCCTGTAGTGCACTGAACGGCCAGATCTTGTGACCGCCACCATCAGAAAGCTTCCTTGAGATTTCTATGATGCTCCACCTTGTCCAATAGACCTTTACTTCGAAGAGCTCATCAGCATCGCACTGCAGGCAGCAGTTTTTGTGGTCCGTGCTCTGGGCTCTGTCGCTGTCCGTGCAGTGCTGAGTTCGTCAGCTGCTGAACGCAGTCACATTCCTGGCTGGAATGTGCACGTAGCGAGAAGTGAGATGGCCGTGTGCTGCAGCGTCCAGCGCAAAGGGTGCCAGTGTGTGAACGCCTGTCCGGACACCCTTTACCAGCCGTCCCCCGTTCAGCTGGGCTTGTGAGTAGTCTCGCGCATCAGTTGTCGCCAGGCGTCGTCACGACATCGACACCAGCTGTCATCTGAGAGTTTGCTGAGCAGACTGTTGCCGTCTGCCCCTGATATTGATTCTCGTCTGGAGCTGAGAGTAATGGCCAGCTCCGAACCGTCGTCCACCTCGCCTTCTAACGGCTCCGCCGCTCCCCACGTTAACCATGACGTGCCCCGCCAGCGTTTCGTCTACAAACCGAAGCGGCTCCGATTTTTCAAGGAGGACGAGGTCTGTTGTTCAGCTATAGCTTTCGGAGCATATGCACTGCACAAGCGGGAGGGAATTTGTCTATTTTGGTTGGCTATAACATATTTAATATAATATAATAGATTACTATCATTATTTATTACACGAAAAATAAATAGTAACTAGCAACCAAACTTTGGGTAACGTTTGGGGTTAGGCTACTATCTGTTATGGACTCATATGGACGTGCA